>JBAMJV010008270.1:0-81840 GCA_037951105.1 Echinarachnius parma
TGATGATGGTACTAAACTCTCAAATATCGATGGCTTCCTTGTCCCACTTCATAATGTTTGTCTTTTCTCTAACCTTTCCATTGTGAAAGAACATCCTCTGAACACCTCAGATCATCGGCCAGTTCTTATTTGTCTAACGCTCTCAGAATCACGATTCAATGGCCTTCATACAAAGTGGTGATTTGGGAGCTATACACGCAACCTCTAGACCACTTTTCTACTCAGATTTGTTCGTCATTATTTTGACCTCTTTAGAGTTAATTTCTGACTCTATTGACTCATTATTTCGTCATCTCCAAGAAGAAATGCTCGCCCTCTCTCTTCGTCTCCCACACAAGACCCACTCTAATAAGAAGCCTGGCAATCCTGGCAAGCCTGAGTGGTCTGTCAAAGTTGAGGAGGCCTACTCTGTTTCTCTGGCATCTTGGAGGGCCTGGAAGCTTGCAGGCGAGCCGAAAGATGGCCCTCCTCGGTCTGCCTATATTGCTGCCAAAAAGCAGTTCAGGAGTGCTCTGAGACAATCTGCTGCGCTCCATCGTTTTAAGTTACAATCAGAAATTGAGGTGGCTCATTCCAGCTCTTCTCCACTTTTCTTTAAATTAATTAAACAGCAAAAACCAAATAAGTCAGTGACTCCAGAGATTCCTTTTTTAGAATATGAAGATCATAAGTATTTCGGTCAGGAGGTTATTCTTGGTTGGCAACGTTATTTCACTTGCCTTGCGTCTGATTCTGCTCCGTCTCAGGTTGAAGTTCCTGTTGATTTTTCATACTCTAGTAATCAATGTCCCTCTTCTCCATCATTTAGCAGAACATGCAGTCATGTTACATTGACTTCTTCTGATGTGAATGAGGGGGTGCGGTTTGTTATTCCGAAGGTTCGTTATTCCGAAGGTTCGTTATTTCGAAGGTTCGTTATTCCGAACACGCAAATTTCCTATACCTGAGTGTTCGTTAATCCGAAAATGAAATAGGGTTCGTTAATCCGAACATTTGTTGCATTATTCCGAAGGTTCGTTATTCCGAAGGTTCGTTATTCCGAAGGTTCGTTATTCCGAAGGTTCGTTATTCCTAAGGTTCGCTATTCCTAAAATGAAATCGGGTTCGTTATTCCGAAGGTTCGTTATTCCGAAGGTCCGTTATTCCGAGGGTTCGTTATTCCGAAGGTTCGCTATTCCTAAAATGAAATCGGGTTCGTTAATCCGAAAATGAATTCGGTTTGTTATAATGCTATAATTTCATATAAAGAGATAAAATAAACTTAAATGTTTGATTGGTCTGGCCAAGGGAGGGAAAGGGGGAGGGGTATGCTTAATGCAGGCTGTAAATTAAATAAACAAAACACAAACTATAGTATTATAACAAGCCCGATTTTATTTTCGGATCAACGAACCTTCGGAATAACGAACCTTCGGAATAACGAACCTTCGGAATAACGAACCTTCGGAATAACGAACCCGATTTTATTTTCGGATCAACGAACCTTCGGAATAACGAACCTTCGGAATAACGAACCTTGGGAATAACGAACCTTCGGAATAACGAACCTTCGGAATAACGAACCTTCGGAATAACGAACCTTCGGAATAACTGAACCTTCGGAATAACGAACCTTCGGAATAACGGACTGTAACCGAATGAGGCCATACCAAGCCTAAAGCCAAATAAGGCTCCTGGTTTTGACAATATATCTTCAGAACACTTATGTCATACAGGCCAGACAACTCGGAGACTTCTCCTCCTGCTGTTACAGTCTTGTATTAGGTTAGGCCACTTCCCTTCATATTTAAAAGAGGCTCTGGTAATCCCTATTACTGGTCATGTTGTACACCTGGTTCATGTCTGACTGATTGAAGCCTGTTTGCCATCCCAGTGTTACTGCAGGCTTCACAGGGGCGTATGTCTCGCATCTCAGAGTCTTGTTCATCCCCGCCATAGCTGCTATAGTGTCTCCATCTTCATAAGTTGTATTGGTGTCCATGTCCCAGATGGTAAGCTCCCTAGGCGGAACTAATGGACAAAGTAGATAAATGAGAAGCATTGGTTTGAGCATAAATATATTATCCTTCACGTTACATTATGCCTACTAATTAAATGTTTTGCAGTATATCATTAATAATCAATAACATCAAATTACATACAAGCGCGCATTAAAATTAGCACCCATTTTTCCAGACAAATAAACCTGTGTTATTATAATTAAGGCTAACACATACATTAAATATGAGAGTCGTATACAGCCTAGCTTTCGATCCTAGCAGAATCTTCGTCAGGGCACAAATGACAGTTACTACAGAAAAAACACAGAATATATACCAACATAAACACATGTATGGAAGGGGGGCTGGAAAGAGGAAAGGAGGCGGAGACACAAAACAATGAAAGCAACTGTGAGTGGGTGAGTGTCAGGACTGCTTGACCAATCAGGTCAAACAGGCATGGGTGGATATGCAACACTGCCTATGACAGCGAAATTGTTGGTGAAGACGTTTACACCAAAATGTATTTCCTAAATATGTTTATTTAAATTTTTATTCTGTTGGAAGGACATTTTGTTTTTAGTCTTTTGTTTAATTTAATTTAATTAATTTAAATTAAACACCAATATATTGTCTTGAATTTATATTGGAAGATAAAACTACTGATTCATTCTAAAAGATTTACATTAACCTTCATACCTTCGATACTCAAGACGATGATTGTATTTCTCACGTCTACCGCGACAGAAATGAGGCATGTGTATGTTCCTTCGTCGGAGATGGATGCATTAAATATCTTTATGGAACTGCTATAGTGGTTTGACGAATACTCAAATATATGCTTGATATTCCTCGATGGGGTAGTTGTATTTTCACATTTTTCAATTCCATGACACAATATCAATATAGAGTTGTTCCGCCGCCATAGCATCCATTTGAATAATTCACCTTTTGCTGCATATACGTGTCCGTTACACTCAAGTGACACAGCCTTTCCCTCTCTTCCATGTACCTCTGTCATTATAACATCCGACTGACTATTGACAGAATCTAGTTCAGAAAACATTATTTTAGTACGTTACATCTCGCCCTGTTCGATTAAAATTAAGTTTGACCAAAACTCAACTATCCCTTTAACATGTTTAAGATGATTTCTGATTCAATAATGTCCGAAATTGTTAGCATTATTATTATTATGATAATTTTTAAACATTATAATTAACATTATTATTATTACTATTGATACAATTTCTATTTCAAAAATGAATAATACAATTATAAGTATTATTGTATATGATGTTTAAATCTAAAGTATATGATTTATCCCGTTGGATATACAAGTAATAGTTAATAGCGAATAACAATTGATTACGATATTTACAATTTAATGCTACTTACGAATTGCCGATATTACACAAATTAATATCACAACAAAACTGAACATGATAATTTAAATTATAAACAACCGGCATCACTAAATCATGTTTAAAATCGCAATGTCCTTATAAACAATGCCACAAAGCATGCATCGCGTAAAGATATGACCCGTCCGAACAGAATGAGCTTCAACAGTTCAATGCGGAACTGCTGAGATAACTTTGCAAGGACTGATAATGTCAGGTAACCGTTATAGGCGAACAGCCGTGCGCCTTGGTAGGTGGGGTACGTAGTTGTGCTGGGGGCTGCTACCCCTTCCCCAAAAGATTTTCAGCTTAAAGATATAACTATTTAAACACCAATATAGTTATGAGACCACTTGTAGGCCTATTAACTCTGAACAAAATAAACATCGTCTTAAATTGCTGGTCTAACAGTAGTTTCTGCATTCGCGGTACATTGCAAACAAACATAAACACACATATACAAGTCTACCTGCTCTCACATCCAAACTAGGCAACTAACAGATTATTGATATGTATGTAGTTATTTTTAAACTGTTATTTTCTCTTTACAGACTCATTTTGTTATATCAGCGATGTTTTCTCATGTCTGCCCGATGTAGGAATATACTCAAGAAATTCATCAGGAATTTATTTACTTCGAATATATCGTAGATGCCGTGTATCGACTAACATTGTTATAATAACAATTTGCAGTGTAAAAGCATGTAACATGAAAGCGCAAGATCATGCTCACCTATTATATTCAACTTAAATTCTTTTTGAGTCGCTTGTGGAGATGCTCTAACATCACACGTCCGAGAGTAACGAGTTAAGTGTCAGCAGAACGCTTTGGAACTGCCCATCAAAATACTCAAAAATATGTTGAAACTTATTAGCAATTACAGTTGGTTGGATGCACCTTGTAACTCTTGTGCAACTAAAGATTAGAGAATGGTCTCGCGCCCATGTAGTATCCGACTGGGTTCTTCCGCTCCCGGAGGCATGGTACACGTGAGCGTAACATTGTCTCCAGCATTCCTGTTCACCATGGTATGATGTCCTCACCGATGACCGTTGCTTGATTTACAAGAGAACGTGAGTTTTTGTTAGAATATATGATATCGGGCATTAAGGTCAGGTCAAACTAGAAATTATCAAACAGATAATGCTCTTTCTTTTCCGAGCAATCGTTTGAAAATTGAAGGAACAAAAATGTTTGTTTAAAAAACGTACCGGGAGAGAATAAGTAATGACGTAATGAGTAAACTGTAACAAATTTGATACAATATGAATCTAAATACATGTGTATATAATTTCATGTATACAATCCAAAATAAATCAAATATTCTGCAAGTGAAACACCTGTCCAGTAAGAGTAAAATACATTTTGTCGAAGACAGCTTTAATCAAATACTACTTACGAAAGGCAATGATTACACAAATCGATATAACAATTACCAAACGTAACATGATTATTGTAATTAGAAACAACTAAAGCCATCAAAACATTGTTAAAATCGCAATGTCTTCCGCACAATGTTATACGGCATGTATCGCAAAATGGACTGTCTCTCTTGAAAGTGTGTTTTTTTTTAATCGGCGTACCGCCACTTACGATCGACGAACGCTTTCGGTAATGTGTTGGTTTGATACATCGATGCACACTGGATATAGCACGCTGCACACTGCCGAATGCGCGACATTGAAGCCGCCTCAAATATTTAAAAGTACACCCAATACAAAAGGTGCTCCATTCACTGGCGTAAATCGATTCACGCGATCTGAATGGAGCACTTTTGTCTTGGGTGTACTTTTCACACTGTCGCTGGCTTCATGAAGAGGGCGCTGTTGCTATATCCAGTACTTTTATATCGATGGTTTGAAATTAAAGCATGCCGCCATAAAGGATGCAGCGGGCGGGGAAGGGGGTGGGTTAGGGTTAGGGTTAGGGTTAGCTGGGAGCTTAGGGTTAGGGTTAGGGTTAGGGTTAAGGTTAATCCCACTCGGCCCCTTCTCTATACGATTGTTCACATTTGAAAATGTCAATGTACGGGTAGCGATTATGTGCAGATTATCTGGTAACATGTTTTACAGTCTTTCCTATGCAGAACAATAATTATTGGCTCATTTAAGATACCTCCAACACATACAAACTGTATATGCATATTCAGGCACACCTACCTTCTTCTCAAATCAAGCGATTCGATTTAGCACATGAACCGGCACGTTGCTATTTCTCTCATCCATCATTTTTAGTTTATTTTCTCTCTGCTTAATACAACAGCTTTTTTCCCATTTTGAATATTGGCAATGTCTTCCCATGTTGCTCCGGTGTAAAACATAATTAGTAAATCGAAGAGAAAACGATTTGATAGTCATGTCGTACACAAAGATTGTACCTAATGCAGCAGTGTCACCAATGATACAAACTCGAAAATTCGGATATCATTATTCTAGTTGTGTATGTAGTCCAACAGCAATTTCTATTAAAAAGACGAGTTATTTCGTAACTTTCAAAAGACAACTTGTAATCAGAGAGAGATAATCGAACAAACAACATGCTAGTGTTTTATGCATATTTGGACAACGGATCGTGTTCTCATCCTTGATATCAAATATGGAATTCGAAAAGACAATTGGGTCAATTACGATAGTCGATTTTAGAAATATTAAAAGAAAGTTTTAGATTAACATTACCGTAATGGCGTAGAAATACTAAGGACCATCTCAAGGGGTATAATATGAAAGCCGACTTTTATACAAATATTTACAAGTCAGATTGATTCCTGCAAAATGACACATGTTTTCGTTGATTCCATATGAATGTGAAATTAGTAATAATCCAATCACGGGCGTAGACATGACATTGATACACATTAAAGTGTGTGGGGGGGGGGGGGTGATCTATTCATTCATCCCCCCCAGTTGAATGGGTATTACGTAAGTCGCTACGCCCGTGAATCCAATGAAGCAATTTCCATTAAAAAAAAAAAAACAGAAGACAGTTGTTTATTTGAGAGGCTATGAACGTAAATGTTATCCACTATTCATTCAAGAGCAAAGTGATTCTTACCTTCAATATTTAGCATGAACCTTTGGAAAGTCGTGCGTGGATGGGCAAGGATATCACAGGAATAGTTCCCTTCGTCCAGAATTGATGAGTTGTATATCAGCACAGAACTTTTGAATGGAACCGATGTCTCCAAAATGTGACGAAACCGATAGGTTATTGTACTTGATCCAATACACTCCGAAATATTTGGGCAAGAAAATAATCGGACATTGTTTCGCCTCCATTCTATCAAGAATATCTGTCTAAGATCTACAATATCTAGATGCAGGGAACAGGTGAGAGATACATTGTCTCCAGCAATTATATCCACCACTGTGACGGTGTTTAAGATGTCTTCACCGTTTGCTGTAGCTTGGTCTGTGTTAAATAATTATGATAAACACATTTATTATTACCTGTTATGTAGAGCATGAACATTTTAAAAGTTGAAATTGGATGTGCAGTTATTTCACAGGAATACTCTCCTTCGTCCGAAATTGATGAGTTGATTATCTTCAGAGAACTTGAAAGTTGTCTCACCAGCATCTCAAACATATGATGAAACTTATTGGGTGTTATAGATAATCCAAAACATTCTGACATATCTCGGCAATAAATTAAGCGAGTATTGTTTCGCGTCCATACTACCCGCTCGAGATGTAATGTTTCAGGTGGCAAACTACGTGTGAGAGAAACATTGTCTCCAGCACGTCCATTTACCACTGTGACGGTCTTTTAAAGGGATAGTTGAGTATTGGTCAAACTTTACTTTAGTAACAAAAACCTGCATTATTACGGTACAAACTAATAGTTATAACTCCACCATGCGCAAAAGGTATACACAATTACAAACGACTAAGTAAAAACCATGTTATCCTTAAAAAAAGAGCCGTTAAAACTCAAAAGGGCGCTCTCTAAAAACTCATTGGTTTTAGCCGTATTTTCTTACAAAATTGTGCATTTAATGTTTTGTTAAAATGTTTTATTCAAGCAACTCTCAAATGGTATTAAAACCAACCAATTTAGTGTCAAGGAGCATTTCGGGAAGTACCAATACTTAAGTATACCTTTAAGATATCTTCACCTTTGACAGTAGCTTGGTCTATGATAATAATATATGATGAAGGTTTAAAACACTTGTCATATTCTTTTTTTTTTCTCGAGACATCGTTTAAATTGCGAGGGAAAGTGTAATGAGAGAGAAGAAAACAAGGCAAGTTCATGATTTCCTCGCCGTTGACGGAGCATAAATAAAGAAACTGTTTAACAGTACCATGCTTACAAATATTCGAAACATTATTGTAAGAAATATCATATCATGTTTCGTCGATTAATCTTTTGGAGAGTAAGGTAGTGAATGAAAGCTTAAGTTATGATAAGCAGTGCTGTAGTCGAGTCCACCCTGTTCGAGTCCGAGTCCGAGTCCCTGGAGTCCGAGTCGAGTCCGAGTCCGAGTCCGAGTCCGAGTCCCGGACATCCGAGTTCCGAGTCCCGGACATCCGAGTCCGAGTCCAAGTCCGAGTCCCAATGGGAAAATCTTAAATTGCAATTATCTTTATGTCACATCAGCTCCATTATGATAAATGCCTTACAGTGAACTCTCTATAACATAAATAGTTGTCTGGTTCATTGTAAACTTCCATTTGTTAGATATAGTTTAACTTGTAGTTATACTACAACAGTTATCTTCATAATAGACACCATCAAAGAAATGATTTTGGGCAATGTCAAACGTTATTATTACAGAGTATGAGACAAATTAAATTATTGATGTCTATGCAGGATAAAAAGTTCATAAAAGTGTGACAGACGGGACAAGAATTTAGTTGATCTTTGTCACCCTTAAATTTCCCCAAAATACAGTGGATAAGGAACTGCTGCATATCTTTTCCTAAGGTTCACTGTCAAATTGATTAATGGGATAAAACTGTATGTGCAAGTTGCTGAAAAGTAATCATTGTTGAAGTTAAGCATGAATTTCAGCAATTTTCTAATCCTTTTAAGATCACAATTTTTAGCAAAAAATATCAAATATCTGAAAATTCACGTTTATCATCTATCATGACCTGATTGAAGTTTGAAATTGAACTATGATTTTGTTATCAGATTGGATGGTTATATAGCCTACTGCAATACAGGGTGGCCCCCAAAAAACGGAACGGGGCACTTCAAAATATAGTAATAAAATGATATATCCATAGGATATGGTATCTTTTCCTATGAAAACGATACTTAGAACAGTCAATTTGGTAGAGAAGTTTTTGTTTAGGGCGCGCTGAGTGACACCATGTCAGGTTCCCATTCTTGTCATTTTTTACCAAGTCAGTGCCTGATAAATCGCACTTACTGCTCGTCATATCATCAAACAACCATGCCCATTCTCTCAGCACACAGCTGAATGCACACAACAATAGCGCGCGTATTGCTCGTTGTTCAATTTAAGTCGCATCATATCAGGCTTTCGTAAATTAATTCACGTTCTGGCCGTTATACTTGAACGTGTCTTACGTGTTCCAAAACATAAAACGACTAATTTCAACGTCTATTTAGGCATATAATAACTTGTTGAGGCGATGTTACGATCATTTTCCAGAATGCCACACTCAAGCGAGCAAGGTACGACGCCAGAACAACGGGTTTGTTTTTGCTTGCGCTGTGGTAATTTTATGAACTATAAATAAACGTGGGAAAACGGAAAAAATGCCGGTCTCGTTGCCGGTCTCGGCCTGATTTTCGCCCGAGTCACGAGTCACCATTGGTCGAGTCCGAGACCGAGACCGAGTCTTTGTGGCTCGAGTCCGAGTCCGAGTCCGAGTCCGAGTCCCGAGAAATACGGACTCGAGACCGGTCTCGAGTCCGAGTCCGGACTCGAGTACTACAGCAAGTAAGTTACATTTTAGGTAAACCATCGGGTGCGCTTCGTTATTCCGAATGTTCGTTATTCCGAAGGTTCTTTATTCCGAAGGTTCGTTATTCCGAACACGAAAATTTCGTATACCTGAGGGTTCGTTAATCCGAAAATAAAATAGGGTTCGTTAATCCGAACATTTGTTGCATTATTCCGAAGGTTCGTTATTCCGAAGGTTCGTTATTCCGAGGGTTCGTTATTCAGAAGGTTCGCTATTCCTAAAATGAAATCAGGTTCGTTATTCCGAAGGTTCGTTAGTCCGAAAATAAAATCGGGTTCGTTATTCCGAAGGTTCGTTATTCCGAAGGTTCGTTATTCCGAGGGTTCGTTATTCAGAAGGTTCGCTATTCCTAAAATGAAATCAGGTTCGTTATTCCGAAGGTTCGTTAGTCCGAAAATAAAATCGGGTTCGTTATTCCGAAGGTTCGTTATTCCGAAGGTCCGTTATTCCGAGGGTTCGTTATTCCGAAGGTTCGCTATTCCTAAAATGAAATCGGGTTCGTTAATCCGAAAATGAATTTGGGTTTGTTATAATGCTATAATTTCAAATAAAGAGATAAAACAAACTGAAATGTTTAATTGGTCTGGACAACGGAGGGAGAGGGGGAGGGATATGCTTAATGCAGGCTGTACATTGAATAAACAAAACACAAATTATAGTATTATAGCAAACCCGATTTAATTTTCGGATTAACGAACCCTACTTTTTTCTCGGACTAATGAAACTTTGGAATAACGAACCTTCTAAATAACGAACCTTCGGAATAACGACCCCGATTTTAACTTCGGATAAACGAGCCTTCGGAATAACGAACCCGATTTTGTTTTAGGAATAGCGAACCTTCGGAATAACGAACCTTCGGAATAACCAAACCTTCGGAATAACGAACCTTCGGAATAACGGACTGTAACCAAACCATCATACACAAATATTAGACGCTGGTATTACAGAAATAAACGATCTCGAATTAAATCACCAACGTATCATGGTAATGTGCCTAAAAATTCACCTAACAAATAATAGAGGTGACTCTTGGATGTCGTATGCGAGTTTGTAGCCTATTTAATAGCTTTCGGGCAAAGAAGCTGTAGAAGTCGATCATAGTTATGTCGTTGCTTTCTTTTTCTAAGGATCAAAACATTATAACAAAACAAATCGGAAGGGCCATTGTTGGTAGAATATATCACTGAACTGGTTAATACTTACGTAAAGCAGGGGACACCACCAACATAATAATGGAGGTGAGAAACACCATCATCTTATGTTTACTATCCCGATTTCATTCTAGATCTCCAATTTAAAGTTCCTTGATAGTTTATATACAGAGGAGCATCTATGTGTTACATTCTGGAAGCAACTGAGTAACATAATTATACCGTTTTTCATATTTGGGAAATATGTCCGTCTTACAGAAAGTGACCGTTTTGTTTAATATTAAAAAAGACGCGTTCATGAAATATCATTCCAAAACCAATATAAATCTTCGCCCCGTAAACATGGTAAAGACATAGTTTATCCATACTTCGCATCATTGAACATAATTGTAAACCGACGCTCACTTTAAAAGAAGGTTTCAAAACCTTTATATTTCTTTGTATGTTTTGTCTCGAAATTAATTTAGTATTCATTATAGTTATACAATGGATAGATACTTGAAAGCTTTTGATGTTTATACCAACATTTTTTTCGATTGTAAAGCGCCTTTCATAATTTTGTAAAGCCAAAGAGCTTTACCATTAGCTTGAATATATTAAATATTACAATAATATGATTCTTTTAACTCATAAACATTTAAATATCAACTCCAAGACCAACAAACCATCAAATATATTTTCTCGAGAATAAATTGACAGAAAGACAGGAAGAGATAATCAAATTAAAACATAAAACGGTTGGTGACAATGATTCTTTATTATTGATAATCACATCGATATAAAGTACAGTGATATCCGAAAGGCTTTTGTCGGTTAAAGTCAGAGATGAATATTGCTATAAATAGAATAATATTTAGCAATCAAGGTTAAAGGGATCTAGTAACTTTGTTGCATGTTCAAAAACGGATAAATGGCTAATCCCTTTGTTTTTGTGATCTGATAATGTTGATTTATGTCTGAAATTTGCACGTAAAATTGATTAATGAGCGAAAATGCAAAGTGATATTCACTTACTGACTATGTACAAAGTTATAACTTTATAGTGGATTGTTCAAATCCGAACACTCCAATCGTAAAAATACCTTTTAAAGGGATAGTTGAGTTTTGGTAAAGAGAGTACAGTTTTTGTCAAACTGAATTTTAGTAACCAAAACCGGCACCATTACATTACAAACTAATAGTTCTTACTCCACGATGCTCGAAATGAATAAAACATTACAAACGACTAAGTAAAAAGCCTTTTTTTTTCTTTCCAAATATATTTATTTTCTTCATTGCTTACATACAAACAATACAAAAATAATCAGTACATAAAGTAATCTGCAGAGTAACATAAGCATGTTGTCATTCGAAAAGAGCTGTTGACACTTAAGAGGGCGCTCTCTAAAAATTAATTGGTTTCAACCATTTAAAAAAAAAATATTGTGCATGTAATGTTTTTTTTAAATAGTGATTAGATAGAGAGATAATGAACAACTTAAAAAAAACCTCTTTTGTACATTTTTTAAAAGAGGAAGCTTTTTTTTACATTTATTTAACGGCTGGTTCAAAATAACTGAATAATTGTGGGGCTCCACAATTATTACAAATGGTTATGTTTATGGATATTTCAGCCATTTCTTAACCGATTTTGATCAAATAATGTTTATTCTGTCATTAAAATTGTATGCTCTTTCAAATTTGACCCTCATTTTTTCATTATCTCACAAAAAATAAGTTTGTGTAAAACTCAAATATCCCTTTAAGTAAGGGAAATCCGAAAAACACCAATATGTTACATAATTATTTTGGCAATACAACTATACTTCAAGGTATGAAAGAACCGCTAGAATTCTAAGTGAGTTTTGTAGATTTCGACAATGTTACTAGATCCCTTTAAAGACTAGTTGGAAATTATTCATATTAATTCAATGTTCTCTCTGCATACTTCTGATGATATCACGGTTACATCTCGCTATTCCGAAGGTTCGTTATTCCGAAGGTTTGGTTATTCCGAAGGTTCGTTACTCCGAAAATGATATCGGGTTCGATATTCCGGAGGTTCGTTAATCCGAAAATGAAATGAGATTCGTTAATCCGAAAATGAAATGAAGTTCATTAATCCGAAAATGAAACGAGGTTCGTTAATCCGAAAATGAAATGAGGTTCGTTTATCCGAAAACGAAGTGAGGTTCGTTAATCCGAAATGTTCAATTAACAAACCCTATACATTTTCGGACTAACGAACCTCATTTAATTTTCGGATTAACGAAACCTATTTAATTTTTGGTCTAACGAACCTTCGGAATATCGAACCCGATTCATTTTTTGATAAACGAACCTTCGGAACATAGAACCCGATTTAATTTTCGGATAAACGAACCTTCGGATTAACGAACCCTCAGGTATACGACATTTGTGTGTTCGGAATAACAAACCTTCGGAATAACGAACCACACCCGATAACACGTGAATACATTTGATATCAAATTCGATGCAATATTATTTTGTTAATTTTCAAGGGATTTTGTAACGTTTACAAAGCTCATGATTTGAATGATTATATTAACAGCAACAAAATGTAATGAACATGAAATACAACGTTGTAAAGGAGGCTTCATCAGGCCAATTATGTTTCACATTTCCGTCTTTTAAATCATACTTCGAAAAATTAACCTTATGTGCAACATATATATATTACATTATTTACAGAAGTGATCATACCGAACATTTATACATTTATATTACCGAACCTTTCATTATCGTATTATGAATGTACATACATATCAATATTTAATACAAATTACGTTAATATAATGTTTGGAAACTACCAATGTTTTTCCTTTCAATTCGTGTAGGACTCTTATCAAACACGAATGTTTTTGATTTATTAGCATCTTAAACGCATGGTTGTTACGAATAAGGGACGAGCATCTGCAATTTCAATGCAAACTGCACGTACACGCAATATCGCACGTAGGAAAAGGAACATTAAAATACTACCAATGATAAAATCATGCTTTAATTTGTACTTGTCCAATTTTCACCATAATCTGAATGTTTCTAGCCATAAAAGAAGATACAAACCATATGTATTTGATACGTTTTAGGCACTATTAAAACGTACTTACAAAGCAGTATACATACTCTCTAAATGCATGAACATGATGTTGCTAAAGTACTACTTAACGTGTTATTCCCAACGGTTTAGACTAACATTTGTTTGACTAAATTATTAATTAGACAGTGGTGATGAGAATTGTAAACAAGAGAAAGTGCATTCTGATACAAAAAGAGCTTTAAAATTAAGGATCCGAAGGAACTTTGTACACAAAACTACTTATTGTAAGCAGTTTATTGACGTAAATATTAGACAATTAATAGTGTATAAGTACTAGCTAGTAACCCTTTACAACATTAAACAATACAAAATAACAGTACAAAGCATTTTAACTGCTCTCTTATAGCATATCAATTAATGAACATGAGTCTTTGTGCTAAACTGCTACTAAACATTTTACTCACGGCATAATTATTTGTTTGACTCGATGGTTAACATTACAATTGATTACTGACTAGATTCAACTATCAATTGAGTGTTTGTGATATTATTTTGTTATCAGAGAACTTGTAATACGTAATTATAATACAAAATGAGCTCTAAAATGAAGGAATTACCTATAATATACACACAACCAGTGCATACATGTCAATTAAAAAAAATAAACATGAGACAATTATGCATAAACATAATATACGATAAGGAATATTTTGACGTGTTAATAAGTAAGTTTATCATCATTATCGTGTTCACCAAATCATGAGCGGTAATTTGTCTTCAATCACACATCAATCTATAAATGTATGTCCCCAAATACCTGAAGCCTGTCTGTATCTATCCATGAGCAGAATCATCATTTTAGGGTCACTTCGGGTTATAAACTTGAAAATGTACATTACGACTAACTCGTGTTCAGACGTGCGTTGTCTCAGCGTTATCATCATCATCATCATCATTACCAGTATCATCATTATAATCATCATCAGTATAATCATCACGAACATCATCACCATCATCGTCAGCATCATATTCATCATCATCATCATCATCAACAGCAGCAGCAGCAGCAGCAAGCAGCATGTGCTTAACCTATCCTCAGCAATGTAGACACTTACATGTCTCCATAATTCATGTAAACACGTTGAGTCCTGCAGTTCTCTCGAAATCTCTCGAAGATGACAGTGCCTATTTTATCAGGCATACCATTTTTTGATAATACGCATGTTCATCGCCTCCTTGCATTGGCACGGAATCAGCGGATGTCGTGGTCACTGTTCTGCCGGAAGTCGGGGCTTCTGCTTTGGTCACTGTGTCCGAGCGAATATCGCCGATTTCAGAGTACACGTCAGTTATACCAGCCTGCTGTTTGAAGACAAATGGGAAATGTCTCATAATATTTTTTGTTCAGATTAGATTAGTTATAAATTTTGAACCCAGGGAATTAAGTATTTCTTTTTATACATTTAAATCAT
This sequence comes from Echinarachnius parma, assembly GCA_037951105.1. NCBI lineage: Eukaryota > Metazoa > Echinodermata > Echinoidea > Clypeasteroida > Echinarachniidae > Echinarachnius > Echinarachnius parma. Next base: position 14,989 of record JBAMJV010008270.1, read on the forward strand.
AGACATATTTTGATATTCTTCCGTAATAATATAAATTATAAATTACATTGAAAAAACGAATATTAGGCCTAGGTAATTTTGCATTCTCCTCAATACCGACACAGTGACAATACAATCCCGTTGAGTCGACATTATATTAACATACTTAATTTGTTTTGTTATAATACGTAGTCATTATTTAAGCACACCAATGCTCCAAATGGTATTTTATGGAATCTAGTAATTTTGCTGACACTTGTAACACGTTAATACAATGTATATTGCTGTTATCTGATATGTCCACTAGGTGTTGTGTGGAAATCTCTAATTAAATGGAAGTATTATGGCCGAGTAATGAGCAAAAATGCAGAGTGGTATTCACTAACTCATTGCACTCAGTGTTCGCGGTCCCGTTTTCGAACCCCCCCATCCAAAAAACTGGGAGGGGGGGGGGGGGGGGGGAACAGGAAGAATAGTGAAAAAGAAAAAATAGATGGTATGAGCTAATACTTGTTAATTACTACGTTAAAAAACGTATACATCCATTTTAGTTGTCAGTGCGCTCTTTGCGCGCGAACAGATGAGCCCCCTCATGCCCGTAGCCAGGGGGTGATGGGTTCGTTGGGTGCGTGCGCAACCGCCCCCCCCCCCCAAATTAAGAAAGAAAGGTCCTCTTTTTGACGACCTCGAGTTCACTTTTTATTGGTTTCGACCGGAGGTGGTGTCGGCCGGAAAAAAATGTGGCGACGTTTTTGTAAATTAAGTACCCTCCCGTAAAAAACCCTGGCTACGTGCCTGTCCCTTATTAGGTCTTTGCCCCCCCAATTCAATACTGCTTTCGGCGCGCCAGTAATACACTGTTTACATGGTATCGCTTCTTATAGTTATGTTTGTCAATTGTATGAAACCAATGTGTTTTATGTTTTTATGCAAACAAATACTTATCATATCAACAAATATGTTCTCAAGTGACTAGCACTATTCGATACCACGCGTACATTGCTAAGTTTCAGCCACTTAAGATGCCTGATTTATAATCTAGATTGATTGATGACTGTGAACCATAATCATGAAAGTAAACATTGTCATCGTATAATCTTAACTAAATATAGTTGACTTATTCTAGATACAAATATCAAAGTTTCAACACACCCACGTTTTTAAAGAACTTTCAAAATATTTTACCGAACACATATGCCCAACAAAAGACATTTTGGAAAGTTATCAGCGTACAGTATTTAAAGGGACAGTTCCTCTTTTGCAAGCCAAATTTCAACAGTTGCGATGTTATTGTTTTATTTGAAAGAAAATGTCATTTAATAGCATGCCTGAACAAATTAGGGCTTGAAATCTATTTTTCGTGGAGTTATAGACATAATGATCTAATAAACCATCGTCCAACGGTTAATTGTGCATTGTACGTGTATTCACCCGTCGATAAAGTTCGCTCACGGATTCCCCGGAGTGCCACAGCGCTATGCGTGACCCCTATGTGACCCGCGCTAGCTACGTGAACCACGCACAAATAACAATGGGTAAGCGATTACTAAACAAAATAATCAAACCTCGCTTAAACTGACTACATGTAATTATATATTCTTAATTTTTAAGATTTTTTTTAGTGACATACCTTTACAAATGTCGGCTTCACAATACCTTTACAAGAATAAGTACAATATTGTTGTAATATTATGCTAAATCAGTTAAACTCCTTTATTGACCGATATATAGTTTGATGGAGGGACGCATTCGTTTTTCATTCGTAGAATCAAAAGGTATTTCACGGGAAAAAAAAAAAAAAAAAAAATAAGAATATGTAATTACATGTAGTCAGTTTCAAGTGATCCAGGTAAAGTGTCAGATATTGCACAAAATGACATTTGAGACTTCAATCCTATATCAATATCATTGTAAAATATAATTGAAAGATTTGTGAAAGTTTGAAAGAAAACGAGCACTGTTAACCTAGTGAAAAAAACCGAATATTGAGTTCATATTTTATCACCGAATACTAATGGCCTGTCATGGATTTGTAGCAGTAATAATCAGCCGTTGACGATATCCGCACTCGTGTATGTTTACAGACTGTACAGAAATCATGGAATTTGCGCACGTTGGATCAAAGTTCAGTAGTGTCTGGAATGTTTCCCACGCGTGCTGGCTCGGACGTGTTTAGCTACAACAATTGTACTTTTTTTGCAAAGCGTTGATCAACGCTTTTGAAATAATGATTTTCAATGATAATTATCTTCATACTAAAGGAACATTTGAAAAAAATCTAACCCTATTTTATTCTTCTCTTACCATAAGCTAAACAACACGGCAGAAGAGAAACGAGGAAGCTCCAAGTATTTTTCGTGGAGTTAGACACTTTACCTGGATCACTTTAAGCGAGGTTTGGTTATTTTGCCCAGTGTGTGGTCATGCTATTCTTATGTGTGCGCGGGTCACGTAGCTAGCGCTGGTCACGTAGCTAGCGCGGGTCACGTAGGGTTCACGCATAGCGTTGTGGTACTTCCTGGAATCCTTGTACGAACTTCCTCACTGGGTGAATATATGTATAATGCACAATTGTTTGTTGGACGACGGTTTATTAGTTTTAGGTCTATAACTCCGCGAAAAAGAGATTTCAAGCCCTAATTTTTTCAGGCATGCTATTAAATGACATTTTCTTTCATATAAGACAATAACCTCGCAACTTTTGAAATTTGGCTTGCAAAAGAGGGGAATGTCCCTTTAAAGAGGAACTGTCCCTTTAATAGGTAATTTAGGCATACGAGAAAAACGAATCACAAGAACATACTGGAATAAATGCAAGATTTGGACAATTTCCAGACCGGTTCACCTACTTGAGCCAGTTGTAAGGTGCTAGTGTCTCGTTGCGAAGATCGTTTGTTTTTGTCGGGATGAGAGCCTGCGGCATCTATGAATATGAAATAGGAAAAATTGCCTAAATAGTCAGTACGGGTCATGCTGACAGAAAGTATACATGGAAGCAGAGCACAACTATACAGTTTGTAGGTAATACGTTATAGTTTCATATCCTGAAATAGCATTATGATTGGTCTACTAGCTTTAGTTATCGTTGCAGAAAGTACGATTGTAATTTGTTTGGGGACATACGGTATAGAAACCAGCACATTGTTGATCACACGGGCACTCACAAACCCACACATAAATAATTTATTTGTATTTGTTCAACCTAATTTTGAAATGCATAATGAAAATTACTGTTGTATTGTCTACACTAGTGCTTCCCTTTTGACAGGGATGTGAAATCTAAGGTTCGATTTAACCACAAGCACATACATACATAAATACACGCACAACTTCACGCGCATACACGTGTACTCACACAAGCACACACACACACACACACACACACACACACACACACACACACACACACACGCACATACACGCACTCACGACGCACATACATACACACATACATGTGCTATGTACACATGCACACATACACACACACGCATACACACGCATGCGCGTGCATATACACCGACACACATGCGCACACGCACACACGCACACACACACACACACACACATACGTACAAACTCATGCATACATACACATACAATGTTCTAACGGTTACCATAACTTCGCTTCTTCATCAGCTTAGAAAACGCCCTTCGGGAGATGAGGCCTATGCCAAATGAAATCACAACTGCCACACAAAGAGCGATGAAACTTATCATCCGACAAATATGATGGAACATTGGAGGAAACTGTAAAAAAATAATGTACATTTAATCATATAAGAGAATATGCAGTGGGGATGCCACATTTTCTTTTCTTATTTGTGTTTATATTGTTATTTCTGATTACCGGTAGTTTCCATGTTCGAAATAATCTATACAGAGTTCATCACTTCATTGATCCCTTGCACATAATTATTCGAATTTTTATTTCTCATTTCGCTTTCGTGTCAAGTTGATAATAAATACATTTGCATTCATATGATATATTGCCGAATACTCACTCTTTTGGACATTGGAGAGCGTAGGAGGGAACGAGTGTAGATAGTTTCCATATTTGAATTTCAACTCAAAGGTTTTATTTTTAAGGTAACGATGTGCTTGACAATAAATTATGAAAGAAAATCTAAACCAAAACTCTGTAATAAGACAATACAATGCTGACTACAGACAGACAGAACTTTCCTGAAAAGATGTTGGGAAACCTTTCAAATCATCAAAATCGATAAATCAATCACTTGGACTTGGACTTGGTAAAAGGTGTAAAGAGTAATTTCCTCGTCTCTCTACCCACCATTATCCGTGAATTATCCGTAAATTAGCGACAGTGGCAATCTTAACAAGTTAATTATCAGCAACTATATTCACAACGATCTATTTAAACTTACCGGACCTGACGTCAATGTTGCATTACTCTCGCCTGCGCTGGTTTGACCTGAAAAAGGCACAAAACTCTCAGATGCAGGAAGGATAGTCATCATGCTGGTAGTAGTCATCGGAACTAAGATAATTAAAATTTTGGTTCAAAATATATTAAATCAATCGAAACATATATAGGAAGAGGTGAATTAACAATAACCAACAACGAAACATCTCCCAACTTCGACAAACGGAACTTATTTTTTTTAAAATTGGATATTGCATCTTGTTTTAATTTTTTCGCATGATTATATATACTGAAATTAAAATTGTTATGATGAAAATACATTTTAACTTTCATAAATCTATTACAAGAGCCCGAAATTATTACTTGTTAAATATACATGTTTCCATACAAATGTTGGGCATATTATAATAACACTAGTACACTACACAACCCCCATCAGTCACTTTCTTGACTGCAAAGTAAAGAATGGAACCCGGTGACAAGAATTAATAAAACCGTGTTATTCAATGAATCAAGGATAATTACATTGCACTGACCATTGGTTAATAGTTTCAAGCTGAGCCGTACATCACTGCTGTTTATGACAAAACATGTGATGTTCGCTCCATGTTCCTCTTCGATCGCCGTAAACATAATTGTGGTGTAGCTGATGACTAGACTTGAATCAGGTTCTGCCTCATTTCTGGTCATGTTGTACATCTGGATCATGTCTGGCTGATTGAAGCCTGTTTGCCATTCTAATGTTACTGCAGGCTTCACAGGGGCATCTGTCTCGCATCTCAGAGTCTTGTTCATCCCCGCCATAGCTGCTATAGTGTCTCCATCTTTATAAATTCTATTGGTGTCCGTGTCCCGGATGATAAGCTCCCTAGGCGGAACTAAATGGACAGAGTAGATACATGAGAAGCATTGGTTTGAGCACAAATATATTATCCTTCACGTTACATTATGCCTACTAATTAAATGTTTGTAGTTATAACTATCATCAATAATCAATAACATCAAATAACATACAAGCGCGCATTAAAATTAGCACCCACTTTTCCAGACAAATAAACCTGTGTTATTATAATTAAGGCTATCACATACATTAAATATGCAACACTGCCTATAACAGCGAAATTGTTGGTAAGACGTTTACACCAACATTTATTTCCTATTTAAATTTGTTTTCTGTTGGAAGGACATTTTTGTTTTAAGTATTTTGTTTAATTGAATTTAATGAATTCAAATTAAATGCCAATATGTTGTCTTGAATTTATCTTAAGTTGGAAGATGAAAGTACTGATTCATTCTAATAGCTTTGCATTAACCTTCATACCTTCGATACTCAATACGATGATTGTATTTCTCACGTCTACCACGACAGAAATGACGCATGTGTATGTTCCTTCGTCGGAGATGGATGCATTCAATATCTTTATGGAACTGTTATAGTTGTTTGACGAAAACTCGAATCTATGCTGGATATTCCTCAATGAAGAAGTTGTATTTTCACATTTTACAATTCCATGACAAAATATAAATGTAGAGTTGTTCCGCCTCCATATCATCCATTTGAACAATTCATGTTTCGATGTATATACGTGTCCGTTACACTCAAGTGACACAGCTTTTCCCTCTCGTCCATACACCTCTGTCATTATGACATCCGACTGACTATTGACAGAATCTAGTTCAGGAAACATTATTTCAGTACGTTAAATCTTGCCCAGTTCGATTCAGCATAGTATAGAATAAATGATAATGAGCCAAGGGGCGCTCTTACCCACAGCAACCCTAGGACAGGTTTCGGGTTTTCTAATTTCCTTTTTCGTTAAAAAGATATTTACGATTGAAGTGTTCAGATGTTAGACTATCCACTGGATAGTCGTAACCGTGTACAACGTGATTGCAATGAGTTAGTGAATGTCACTTTGCATTTGTTCTCATTACTCGGCCATATAACACAACCCCTAGTGGACATAATAATATAACACCAATATTCATTGTATCAACCATTCATCACTTTTTGCACATATCAACAACGTTACTTTACATCTTTAACAATATTTTAAGAATTATCTATGGTCAATTCCGACTAACATGTTAAATGTTTTATTAAATATTTTGAACAATATCATATATATTCATATAGTATTAATGCATAACACCAACAGCAACACACTATAAACATAATATTTACATAAAGCAGAGACCCCACAAATCATCGTTATGATAAACATCATGTCAGTATTGAGTAAATTAAAGTAATAATAATAATAATAATAATTATAAGAACATTTGCATAGCGCAGCTACTATAAATATATACTCTATTGCACTATTAAAAGTAACCCGTGTCTTCACGAGTCTGTAGTGAATTAGAGATATTATTATTCCTGCAATGCTGCAAGACCGACCAAATGATTATTGATAATTGAGAATTTCGACATCATTTTAACCAAGCATCATAGTTTGTTTTAAGGATGGCGCTTGTTGTATAGTTAATCTTAGTTTCGAAAAATGTGCAATAAGCTATAATGATATGTAATACAATAAACATACATAGAGATGGACATTCCAATAATTTCTCTTTGATCCAATAATGGTAGCTGCTAATATCAGGTAATTAATTCAAACATATAAAGAAACTGACCAGAAATAGAATGTGATTACAAGAGGGCAAAGCAAATGGGATTCCATGCACGGAATTCGAACCCGAGACCACCGGATTGCTAGACCGGTGCTCTACCAACTGAGCTATAGAAAACCCTAGTACGGTGCTCGTCCCTGAAACCCCTTAATTCTCATTGCCCGAGTGGTCAGAAGCTATATTATAAACCCGTTGGAATCCCATTTTCTTTGCCCTCTTTTAATCACATGAATATCAGGTGTAAGAACAATTATGTTTATTAATACTAATAGACAAGCATTTATATTGCGCTATCAATCTAGAAATGTTATTCCATGGAAGTATGGTTATTCCGAGGCGCATTATACTCTAAAGTATACATGGTATATTCAAGGATATGGGAGTGCTTCCATGGTATATTATTACTCTGGCTCTAGCTCGCATCAATACAAGGAGCTCGCTAAGGACCGTCTAGGTAGTTCTTCCTATCACCGATCCATGTACGATGATGCGTATCTCGCCTAACACATGATACATGTTATGATTTCCGATGATGTTTGTGTATGAAAATAAAGACATATCAAGTTGTGCCTTCGTGAACATGCAAACTCCGATTTATGTAAGTATTCAAGCTTACTATCTATCGCCATGTTTATAAGTTGTATTCGTGTCCATGTCCCGGATCATAACCCCCTTGGGTGGAACTAATTAAATCGACAAATCAAGAAGATCAGCAGCATCGATTTGAGCATATCTCTATTTGGGGAAGGGGTGATTTAGCTTATTCGCATTAACGTTTCATTATGCTAACGAACTTCACTAAACACAGACATGAACGATGACACAAATCCTATAATTATTAGTTATGGTTCATTATGCAGTATATACTTTAAGGACATATTATGTTGTAAAGATTTTGTTACTTTCTTTTTATAAGACCTTTGCATTTGTATTCATTATATAATATTTCTGATTATATGTTCTAACGGAAGGACATTCGATTTTAGTCTTTTGAACAAATTTTAGTCTCTTGAACTTCATTTTGAACATGAAACTTTCGAACGTCTAGATTAAATGCGAATTATAGCAGCACTGTCTGTTACTCACTGAATCATTCTAATAGCTTTGCGTTATACTTCATACCTTCGATACTCAAGACGATGATTGTTGTTCTCACGTCTACTCTAACAGCAATAACACACTTGTACGTTCCTCCATAAGAGATAGTTGCAATAGATATCGTTATAGAACTGCTATAGTGGTCTGACGAGAACTCAATATGCTCGATATTCCATTTTGAAGAGATTGCATTTGTACATGTTGCAATTCCAGTACAACTTATAAAGTCAGATTTGTTCCTCTCCCATCGCATCTATTGGAATAATTCTCCATTTTCTGTATATAGGTGTCCGTTACACTTAAGTATCGCGTGTTCTCCCTCTTTTGCACGAACCTCTGTCGTTTGAATATCCGGCTGACCAGCAACAAAAACTGAATAAAGACAAAATACTTTCGGTATATTCAAAGTTGTCTTTCCGAGTACAAGAAAGAACATGAATAATGACCAAAGAATATAGGACATCGTCGGTATCGCCCCAAGACCTCCGATAAAACCGATGCTGATACCAACACAGACGCGTGGATGGTGTTACTTCCTAGTACAAAACATTTTCACTTGACATGCCAGTCGGAGGTTAGAAATATCGTAGCGTTAATTTTTGTAAATTTCTTTGGATATACGGTTGTTTTATAAATGTATTAATTTAAATTTATTTTTGCAAAATGAAACTTCAAATGCTTAGGTTAAATACACCGCATTGTATGATACTGAATCATACTAAAAGCTTTGCATTATACTTTGTACCTTCGATACTCAAGACGAAAATTTGTGTTATCTGGTCTACTCTGACAGCAATAACACATGCGCACGTTCCTCCATCAGAGATTATGGAGATATATTCATTACATATCTTTATATAACTGCTATAGTGGCCTGACGAGAACTTAAAGGGGAATTAACCCTTATCCTTTTGACTTACTGGATGTGATGAGAGCATAACTCTTGTCATTTCTATTCACTTATTTCCTCATGAATATTCCCAATAATGAAAATAATCAATATTTTATGGCCCACTGTCGTCTGCTTTCAATGCCAACAGGGGGCGGCCATTTCTTCAACTTCTCGCGGTGAAATGACGTGTCAGGCGGAGAACACAATAGCGGGTTACGATAATGCTATTGTGTTCTCCGCCTGCCACGTCATTTCACCGCGAGTAGTTGAAGAAATGGCCGCCTCCTATGGGCATTGAAAGCAGACGACAGTGGTCCACAAAATATTGATTATTGTTGTAATCGGGAATATTCATGAGGAAATAAGTGACTAGCAATGATAGTAGTTATGCTCTCATCACATCCAGTAAGTCAAAAGGATAAGGGTTAATTCCCCTTTAAAGTGTGCTCCATATTCCATTTTGATGGGATTGCATTTTGGCATTTTTCAATTCCAGTACAGAACATGAATATAGATTTGTCTTTCTCCCATTGTAGCCATTGTAATAATTCCCCACTTTCTGGATCGAAATCTCCGTTGCACTCAAGTATCACATTTTCTCCCTCTCTTCCACGCACCTCTATCGTTGTGATATCCGGCTGACCTTTTACAGAAGCTTGATAAGGAAAACGTAATGTGGAGACAATAAAAGTCGTCCAATTCGAGTACTAGTAAAAGAAAAAAGACTAACATTGAAATGACCAAAGGAAATAGCCATTTGCCGGGAATTGAACCATCGACCCCAGAATTTGATTGGTATTCAAACCAGCAAAGACCCGAGGCTGGTGATACTTCCTAGACACACTATTCAATGCTTGTGTTAGTCAGAGGCTGTCACAACGCATAATAATTGATATTCATATCTAATCTAATATAATATCTAAGCGTTTTGCTTTTACATGTATTGTTTGTGAAAAGGATTAACTGATCTTTATTTGATGGATTATCATGCTTTTAATTTATTTGTCTTTGATGTGTTGCCCTTATCATCATCAGGGCAGGACAAACTATAAAATTGTGTTTACACAGTCATATACATGGCATTACCTGGTAGTGAAGTTGAGACTTTGAAATACCGAAATCATTCATTCTAAGTACTTTTAATGTGTTTTATACCTTCGATACGCAAGATGATTTTTGTTTGAATCACTCTCCTTTTGAGAAAATAGCACACACATACATGCCCCTGTCTGACAGTGATACGTTAAATATCGTTATGGAACTGCGATACACTCCTGACGATGATTCAAACATATGTTGGATATTCACAATTGAAGTGGTTGCATTTTTACATTGATCGATTCCAGTACAAACTATAATGGTAGACTTGTTCCGTTCCATCGTATCTGTAGCAACTTTTCATGGCGTCCAGGTCCGTAACAATTAAGTGACACCATTTCACCAGCAGGTCCATGCACCTCAATAATTCTGGTTTCATCGCTATTGACACAATCTAAATTAAAAATAAATAAATAATTTTAAAAGATAGGCGTAACCGACATAAAGCGACCTTAGCGTTTCCCCGTTTCTGGAGACCAAAAATGAAAACTTCCAAAAGCGAGTAAATAAGCCACTGGCCCACAATGAAACCTTCGGTAACCCATGTACATTACGCACCGGTTTCAAATCTGTTTAGTCCTTCTGTCTGTCATCAAGTTATGGCTATGTTACTGTGATGCATTTTATATTCAGCTTGGTCTGGTACAATGCCCAAGGAGTTGAGATAGCACACAAGATTAGTGAGCGTATTTTAAGTAAGCTTGATATAATCAAAGAAATAAATGATGTGCATCAGACAGTGTTTGAATAGGACACCTAAATTCAGAGCGTTCTGTAAATACTATTAGTATTGTTATATTAGTAGTAGTAGTAATACTAGAAGAAGTAGTACAAGTCTAGTTAAGTACTTGTTATAATCATGGTTGCCATTATTATTACAATAATTTACAATTTCTATATTATGTCCCACCGAAAGGCAGTGAAAAGGGATAGTGTATTCCAAATGTATGAAGACATTGATAATCAAATGCTACTTACGAATTGCAGATATTACACAAATCACCATTACAGCAAAACTTAACATGATGATTTGAATTAGAAACAACCAACGTCACTATAAATCATCTTTAAAATTGCAATGTCCGTATAACAATGCTATACAAAGCATGGATCGCGTAAAGGTATGACCCGTCCGAACAGAATGAGCTTCAATGCGGAACTTACGACGATAACTCTACAAGGGCTGATAATGCCAGGTTATAAGCATACCGCAGTCATGGGAGTGCGCCGGGGTAGGACTTGGGGTACGTGTGGTGCTGGGAACTGCTTCTCCCTCCCCAAAAGATGTTCAGTTTGAAAATATAACTATTTAGGCACCAATATGGTCATGATGGTGAAACCCTCTTGTAGGCCTAACCTCTGAACACAATAAATTAACAGCATATTCAAATTGCTTGTCTAACAGTCGTTTCTGCATTCGCGGTACATTGCAAACAAACAAAAACACATTTGCATAAGTATACCTGTTCTCACATCCAAATTTGGAAACTAACATATTATTTTTAAACCGTTATTTTCCCCTTACAGACTCCATTTTGTATTATTATGTTAACTCATTAATCATCGGCGATGTTTTCTCATGTCTGCCCGATGTAGGAAAATATTCATTCCAAGCAATTCATCAGGAATTTATTTACTTCGCATATATCGTACATGCTGTATATCGAATAAGATTGTTATAATTAGCACTTACAGTGTGAAAGTAAGTTAATTAAAGTAAAATTATGCTCACCTTTTATACTCAACATAAATCTCGTTTGAATCGATTGTGGAAATGTGCGAATATCACACGTATAGTCTCCTTCGTCCGAGAGTAACGATACTCGAAAATATGTAGAAACCTATTAGCAATTATAGTTCAGTTCAGTTCAGTTCAGTTTATTTCACATCCATAAAATCAACATTTAACAATCGAATACAATTAAATATATACAAACTATTTACAACATGTAATGAAAAAGGATATTGTACAACAACAAACAACAAATATAGGTAATGGGTATTGCAGGGATGTGAGGGACCGGAAAAGGCCATTGGCCTGTCTAGGCTGGTCCCCTTTTTCTACAACACCATGAATTATATCATAAATAAACAATAATAAAAATGTTGTTCACAATAATACAATAATACAACTAATATTTACAAACTACAAAGGCACACATCTACAAAAGGATGCACCTTGCAACTCTTGTGCAATTAAAGATTAGAGAATGGTCTTGCTCCCATAGTATCCGGCTGGGATCACCGGCTCCCGGAGGCAGGGTACAGGTGAGCGACACATTGTCTCCAGCATTCATGTTTACCACTGTATTTACGATGTCCTCACCGTTGGACGTTGCTTGATTTACAAGAAAAAATGTATATGGAGAATATATGATATGAGGCAATAAGGTCAGCTCAAAAAAGACAGAATCACAGAAATAATGTTCTTACATTTCCTAGAAATCGTTCGAAAAAAACAAAAACAAAGGGGGGGGGGAGGAACAGGAGGTTATGTATAATGCTGAAATAATTAATAAATAAACCCTAATAAATTTTTATAATTATGAGTAAAAAAATCTATACTGAATTTCATCTAAACAATCTAAATCTAAACAGTTATTCTGCTGGTGAAACACCAGTAAGAGAATAACACACTTGTAAACATTTTAATGAAATAAGAACTACTTACGCAAAGCAATGATTACAGAAATCGTTATCACAACAAAACGTAACATGATCATTGAAATTCAAACCAGCGTCATTAACAAAATGTTAAAATCGCAGTATCTTCCGCACAAAGTTATACAGCAACTATCGCGAAATGGTGTGACCCTTGTAAACTGATTTATGTAGTTTCATCGCGGAACGACATACGATCTCTCTTGAAAGGGTGTTTTTTTTTTGTTATCGGCGTACCGCCACTTACGATAGACAAATGATTTCTGCTATAATAGCCTAGGTTTACTAAACGTTCCGAAGACAATTGAGTCCTTGCGAAAGTACATTTTGGAAATATGTCATGAGAGTTTAGAATAAGCATTACCTTTCAATTAAAAATCCCGTATGGCTAGGATATTATAAGTAACATATGAAGTGGTTAAATGTAAAACGCTTTCAAAATTCTCTACTAGGCAAATTGATTCCTGCTAAATGAAAACATATTTGTGTTGATTCTATATTAAAAGAAATATCGTGCCGCCATCAGCTTTCTAAAATCTATATAAGTATGATAATGTAAAATTAAGTCAAGCCACATAGGCTTTTACTGTTGCATACCTTATTTCATAATCAATAATGATTACAACAATTTTGTTGATGGTCAACATGGTCAACTGATTTCGATGCTCCCATCACATAAGGACTCCCGCCACTGATGTGTAGTTTGGCATCAACATACTTGACAATATTTTATGAAATTAACTAAATTATACATTTAGCGACACGACAATCAAAACTATACAATAATCACGCCTACTCATTTCGAGGCTGTTCTTACATAGGGACTCCCACCACTGATGTGTATGTTTGCATCAGTGTTTATTTATGAATAAATGTTTTTGTTGTTGTTTGCTTTGTTATTATATTTAAGTGTTGTAATATAATGATTTTGACCATAAGAGGCCCCCTTCCACATAAGTGGTGGGAGTCCCGATGTGAGAGGTGGGCTTTGAAATAAGGATAATGTTTATATTTTTGTATATAAAAGTAATAGTTATATGGTTGGAGAAAAAAACAAATATCGCGATACTTTTAGCGGTGCCATAGCAATTTTTGGTTGATGATTTATAAAATATATTTTTAAAATATATGAATAATGAATCAATAGAAAAGCAATTGGCAACAATTTGAAATTAATAATCAACTATCAACTGTTTATCAACGAGAAAACGTTCTTATCTTTAATTTGTAAAATACAATTAACAGAAGACAGTTGTTTGTTCAAATGGCTATGAAAGTAAACAAACACTAATTTATTCGACAAGTGCAAAATGATTCTTACCTTCAATATAAAGCATGAACTTTTCTGAAGTAGTGCGTCCTATGGCAAAGATACCACATGAATATTTCCCTTCGTCCAGAATTGATGAGTTGTATATCAGCACAGAACTTTTGAATGGAACCGATGTCTCAAAAATGTGACGAAACCGATTTGTTATTCTTCTTGACCCAATGCACATCGATATATTTGAGCAAGAAAACAATTCGGTATTGTTTCGTCTCCATTCTACCGAGAGTACCTGGCTGAGATCTACTATTGCCGGATGCAGGGTACAGGTGAGAGATAAATTGTCTCCAGCACTGATATTCACCACTGTGCCGGTGTTAAAGATGTTATCACCGTTTGCTGTAGCTTGGTCTGTGGTAAGATAATTATGATTAACATAGATATTCTTACTTTCTATGTACAGCACGAACATTTTAGAAGTCGAGCGTGGATGTATATCACATAAATAATTTCCTTTGTCCGAAATTAATGACTTGATTATTAGCAGGGAAATTCTATATTGTCCTGCCAGCATCTCAAACATATTGATTATATGCATGGGTATTATAGATGAACTTATACACTCCAAAATATTTTGGCGATAAATTCATTCGGTACTGTTTCGCGTCCATACTACCCGCCCGAGATGTACTCTTCCAGGTGGCAGGCAGACAACATGTGAGGGATACATTGTCTCCATCAATCCCATTCACCACGGTGATGGTGTTTAAGATGTCTCTACCGTTGACAGTAGTTTCGTCTATAATAAAATATGATGCATATTCAATCCACTTCTGCACTAGTAGAAAATACTTTAAAATATTTCGTTTCTCGAGACACCGTTTGAACGGAGGTGTTGAAAAGCGAAGGAGTGAGTGAGAGAGAAGAAAACGAGTCGGAGGTCTTCATTATCTTTCCCGTTAATGAATCATGAAAAAGAAAACCTGTGCAACCTTACAAACATTCAAAACATTATCATAAGAAATATTATTTTGTTTTGTCAATTACTAATTTTGATAAGGTCATGAAGGAGAGACAACTAAATGATAATTACGGACATTTAGGTAAAACACATGCATCATTATGAAGTCGGCACGAACAAGACGCGGGTATTACGTATAATTTAATGATCGATGTCTTGATTCCTATATACCTAAATACCTGTTAATTTATTATTGAATTCATACTAGATATGTTCATAATGTTCTATTTCTATCGATTGGCCAATAAACAGTTTAAATTTCCAATGAAAATGCAAGCATTGTATATGTTTAGCATGTTTGAATTACCAGCGTTGTATCTTTATGTGCCTAAATATTTAACAAACAAATAAAGAGACGTCATTGACGATTTATTTTTGCTTGCTTGATTGTCAGTTGAAAGGAACAACAAGCAGACTTTGGGACAACAAAACTGTAGCATCCCATCATTCATTTTCATTTGTAATATTTGTTAGTCGAAGGTTGAACAATACAAATGTTATATGAAAATTCAGCAGGGATATTGATATGACACTGCATTAGTTGATACTTACGCAAAGCAGGTGAAACCACCAACAAAAGGATTGCGGCGAGAAACATCATCATACTAGGTTAGCTCTTTCGATTTAGTTTAGCTGGTCAATTTAAGCTCCTTAGTAGTTTATAAATCTGTGAAATGTCATGCAGGTGTAGCAGAAAGTGACCTTCTATTTGATATAACAAAAAGTCGCGCACACTTTGTGTACCGGATTGATTGCATAATGTATCCGATGACCGAGGTAATAATATAATTGTAAAGCGCTTAGAAATAATTATCAATCGTGATAGGCGCTTTATAAATCGAGGATATCATTTATTATTAGTAGTATTATTTTCTAATATCTATAAAGATCTTCGTCTGGTAAACATGGTAACGTATCATACTACTTAGCATCATTGAACACATTGTAAACCAACACTCACTTTCATAGAAGGTTTCAAAACGGTCATATTTCTTTGTATCATATGTTGTTTCGAAATTAGTATTAGGTATAGTTATACAATGGATAGTTACTTAACAGTCTTTGATGTTTATACTAACTCTTTTGGATTGTAAAGCGCCACTCAAATTGTTTAAATCCCTAGAGCTTTACAAAGGCAACAAACCTCTGTAATACTTAGCACATCCCAAACCCGCAAATTTGGCATGCGCATGGTCTCAACTCCACGGGGAGCATACACCATATCGACGCATCTGAATTCTGAAAACTAATTCATAATTATGTTAATTGAATGTAATATAGTATGGCCGAGCATTGAGTGAAAATGCAAAGTGCTATTTGTGTCAAAACCGCTCAGTTGAATTTTCTTTTAAAGGGACTTTGTTACATTGTCCAAATCCTCAAAATCCAATTGTAATTCTAGCGGTTCCCTCATACCTTGTTGTATTCGTATTAACACAAAAAGCATGGGACTGGCTTTGTTTTTTCAAATTTCCCTTTCGTTAAAAAGATATTTACGATTGAAGTGTTCAGATGTCAAATTATCCAATGGATCGTTAGAACCGTGTAAAAAGTGAGTGCAATGAGTTAGTGAATGTCACTTTGCATTTTTGCTCATTACTCGGCCATATAAAGTCCATTTGACTTGAAACTTTCCCACAACACCTAGTGGACATATCAGATAACAAAAATATGCATTGTATCAACTACTCATTGCTTTGTGCACATGTCAACAAAGCTACTTGATCCCTTTAAGTTCACGGACACACACACACACGCACACACATCAGTGCAAGCAGATGGGTTGTTGGCATAGATTTTATTAGTATTTATATATCTTTTGCCCTTTCTCTTATATAACATTGCAATTGTTATTATAACCCAGAATTAAGATATTCCCATTTCTCATTGTCTTCCATATGGCATATATAAAATGACTATAAATGGAAAGAACTCACAATCACACGCATAGTCCGCCCCAAACACAGTTATATAACATTTATGCCATGCACAAGAACTGCACCCGCACACGTATAACACATAACAGGAAATTACAACGGTTTATGATTATCTTTTTGTATATTTTGTGTCATAAAGCCTCTTAGACAATGCAGACAATTTATTTCAGTCAATAATAATTTTGTACAAAAACTAAACGACATGCTAAAGATCATACAAATAAATAAAGGTCAAATGCATGGCTTGTTAAAGGGGTAGTACAGTTTTGGTAAGGCAGATTTTTAGTAACCAAAACCTTCACAATAACATTACAAACTAATTGATATAACTTCTATTCAGCATGCTCGAAAGGTATAGAAAATTAAAAACGACTAAGAAAAAACCTCCTTGTTCGCATTGTTCGTCTGAAGAAGAATCTGACAGATTCTCTGACAGATTCGATAGCTTGCGGCTCCATTGACTTACATTTTATTACACTTGCCTCTATAGTGGACAAGCAGTTTTCAGCAGTTTTATACAATTAAGAAAAAAACCTGCTATCATTAAAAAACAGCCATCAAAACACAAGAGGGCGCTTTCTAAAAAACATTAGTCTCAACCATTTTTCATACAAAATTATGCTTGTGATGTTTTGTTGAAATAGTGATTAAAAAGAAAGATCATCAACAACTATTTAAAAACCTCTTTTCAAATTTATTGAAAAAGTGCAAGCATTTTTTATTACCCCCAAAAGTCATCTAATACATCTGGGGCCCAGATGTATTCCGATCGGATACATTCATTGATATTTCAGCCGTTTCTGAACCGCTTTTGATTAAATAAAACTGTCATTAACATTGTATGCTCTTGCAACCCCAAAACCCCCAAATCTCACAAAAAAATATTTAGTGCAGCATCCTCTATACCAAAACTGAACTAATGTACCACCCCTTTCAGTGGGACACCTAAAGTACCTCATGCATGAATGTGTTATTTTAATGTACATTAAAGCTGTAATAGGATGAAAGTGTAAATCACTTATTGTATGCCATGAACCGATGCTTGTTAAAGTAAATTGCAAACCCCACTACGTACAGGATTATCAAGTTATTTAAGTCTGTACCAGTCCATACGTCTAGGTTTATTAAGACTTCCCATGCCTTACTTTATATGATTATAAAAGGATGACTCACATATTATCTATTACATATGTCGATATTCTGATGTCTTGGACACTTAACATTTAGTGCTTGATTTTTGAAAACAGGTGACTTATATCCTCAACTTATGATCTAAATTAAGATTTTTCTATCACGCACTGTGCACATTTATGCTACGATTTGCCCGATCCAGTACCAAATTAGGCATAAATAAGCCATCTCAATGGCAACATCAGCTTGTGAGTCGTCCATGTAGAGTATGCTAGTTTTCTTGAAACATCGGTTTCTGAAGAAGAGGATACTGAGGTGCATACAATACAAACGAGGTGTATCGCAATCACACACACTAAATCGCTAAAATTTTACAACTAGCTTCTTTAAGATCTTTCGAATATTTACATGCATGAAATTAATCGCAAAATATACAACACAGCCACATACAATACACTTATTTATTTTTTCACTGGCGTATTGCTTACTGGTAATCGTGAATAGAATCAACGCGCTACTTTCTGCATGATTTACGATCAAAAGTGTAAACTGTTTTATTCTTAGCCCAGTAGGTTAATCTGTTTTCACTCCTTATACGTTACACATTTTACCAAAAATTTAATTTCAAGGTCTTTTCCCAATTTGTATTGGAGGAATAAATACATTTATAAATTAATACATTTCGTTAGATATTATGTCAGCATTTCCAACTCAGTATGATATGCATCAGAATAAATCTGGTCCATACTACATTAACACTACAAGTAGGTTGTCTTAACGTCGTCCTCGTAATCATTATCCACGTGCATGTTCTGCGACTCTTCTCCAGCTAGGCACGTGTCAATAATATGTTCATTAAAAGGAGGCAGATCTTGGCTAGTACCCTCGGTAACTCCCTTAGAACCGATGTCTCCCAGCAATACTCTTGATGATAGTGCATTTCCCTTCGACCCCTCATCCTGTCCACGATCCATTGGCATGTAATCCGATGATGAAGCATTTGTTGGTGCAGAGCAAGGTGGTTGCTTTTCATCGCCGTGTTTGTTCTCCTGGTAATAATCATCGATTTCAGAATAATCGCGACTCGTGTCACTCTGCATTCGAAAAAATATAAATAAAGGGTGAAATTACTTTTGATTTAGTGACACGATATTCAACGTGGGTAATAACGTACTTCAGAATCTTGTTGCGTGAATCTTTTTAGCACTGACATGACTAACATTCTCATGTCACTATAACTCACCAAGTACCGTCTTCTTCCGTTACTTTTGTATTTCAATTATAACATTTTTAGGGAAATATCCTCATATATGATTATTTGTACACAGCTCCTTACAATTTTGTACACAAAGTATTGATAATGTAACTAGTTAGGGTTGTGAAGAACACTACGATATAATTGTATGAAATGCAAAAAGATAATTTTTTAAAAATATTTTGGAAGCTGTTAAATAATATGTGCATACTAATTGACCTACGCTCACCCTAGTTGTATGATCGTGGTACTCGTGGTAGAGCTTGTCTTCGGTTGTCTTTGTTTTATCGGTAGATGGCACCGCCTTTCTAACCGGCATAGGAGGCAACGTATGGCTAGCTGACCGGTCACGGCTGCGTCTTCTCGCTAGATAGAAGTAGATAGAATGGGGCAAAATAATGATTTCCAATTGGCGGCAATAACTAACGAGGAGCTGTTCGATGGTATTTGAATTTGGCTTTAAAAACCTAGTTTCATGCTGAATTAACAGTCTTGTTAAATATTAAAGCACTTTTAATCAACCTTGCCTTAGTTATTTTCATTTTCAGTTGGCATGATAGCGACCTCAGCCCCGTCAAAAAAGTACCCATACGCCCACGATAGACAGTTTACGACTCTTTTATATTTGGTACAACATGCAATATCCATAGACAACAGGCCAAATAGTTTTGTGAATAACCCTGCATGGGTTATCTCCCGCAACATGGAAGGTCTTGGCTGAAATGCATGATCAATACAAGCACATATGTAGTACGTATTATCTAAATTTATTTATTATACACAAAAGAACTAATCGAATGCATTCATAGAAGCCGGGAAGTTCTAACCGCTTGCCATTTTTTAAAGGGTACTGTTGCTTCTAGTGCATTGACCATGAGGTTACAATTATCATGGACAACCGCTATTGAAGGGACCCAATCAAACTTGAATTTCACAATTCAACAAACCTAATTAAATACATTATATAACTTATCTACACCAGCGTCGTACACCCCCTATGTTACATTGTCCTAGGGCAAACTGTAGTACGTACCTCCAAGGTTAGTTCGTGATGCACGCACGAACATTAACGTTACCATAGCAACCAAGAAAATAGTGATAAGGAGACCACCTGCCACAGCTAATGATATCGTCACAAAGCTTAATCGTTTCTGGTCTATTTTATCTGTAATTGGTGACATGGAAAAACAGAAACATATAACCAACAATTAGGCTTTGTTTATGTAGCTATGGAGAGCTAATCATGGACATTTTCTGATAGGTTTCTAGAATTGACTTCAAATCATAATACACCCCTCAATTCTTTAAATCTTGCTACCTTTATTATAAAATCGATTTCGGAATATAAATTCATTTAAATGTTGCAAATCACATTTAAAGATGATTACACACAGAACCTGAAAATCAACTCTAGCTAGCTACGAAATTGTTTAATAATTATTCAAAAGACATGAGATTTGGTCTAAAATTTCTACTTGTGATGGAATAAAATATTTAAGGGTGAGTGTTACTGATGCACTGGTTTCATACTCACGTAGACTTTGGTAAGTTCAAATCAATCTAAGGCCATCCTTTGAGCGATATTGATTGGCAATAAAAACACGCAACTTATATGATATCAAACACGTCTAGTATATATACACAATTACATGGATTTAGTAGATGACGTCATCGATTTTTTTTTGGAAAAACGTACTCCACCATAATTGATTAGTATACAAATGATGCACAGGCATGAGTGGATTGGTAAGAATTGGATGCACGAGTTTAACTTTTGAATGGTTTAAACCCACGAGCGTAGCGAGTAGGTGAATGCATTGGTTACCCGTTTGCAGTTGTATAATGTTAATGATACGACATTACATAATGTTTAAATGGTCAACATTGATATTCTAATACGTTATTACACATGTTCAAATACAGTAAAAACTTACCCTCATCATTCGGTGGAAGGGCTATAGAAACAGAAAAACAACATTAAAACCTAATTTTTTATTCCATCTAATTTCAGAAGCCATAATGATAAGATAAAAGTCATAATGTAATGTATCATTTATAATGTCCAAATGTAACTACGTCACCATAATTGAACAAAATATGTCAAACATGTTTGTATGCGAGAAGAGCAACTGTTCATTTATGATATTGCAACGTGTAGTACATAATTGCTAATTTACTGTATGTAAAATTATATTGCAGGTTGTTGATACCCATGTATAAACAGTCAATATGTGACTTAGAGGTATATGGAGACTGTTAGTCACATTTTCGTCACCGAGTTTTAAAGGGTAGCCTACCACCAGCCCAAACTAATTTTCTTATAAATGAAAGGTAACGTCTTTAGTAGTCCATTCCATCAGCAAGTTCACACAAATATGTTACCAGAAAGAAAACAAATTGGAAAACGCATCACCATTCTAAAGCATGCGTTAATGGGTCTGCATGTACGAAGACTACTTTTTCAAGAGCGAACGAATCGTCCGGGATTCTATTGTCTCCAAACGTACGCGTGAATAGCATTGGCGCATTCGCAAATGTTTGACATGTACGGAACCAGGAACTAATAGGGGTTCCGTAAGTGGTGGTAATTTATTACTTTGTTTATGAATTTAGACAACCTTTGCAAAATGTTGGGTATCTATTTGGTATCACAAAACGGTACCAAACCATATACTTAGGTGTTGTTCTTTGTCTGGTTGTCCCCTTAATAACAAGTATTTGAACGAAGACGAATTGGATCTAACAAAAATATTAAGTGTTCTGTAAATAAGATGACACGTTCGTCTCGACAGCAGACGGTTTATGTTTAAATATTGGTCACGAAAAGAAGAATTCAACAAGAACAAACAAAGTATCTTACAAAATACGTGTAGGCTACATAAGATGTTTCGCTTATTTTGCATTTAGAGTAAGCGCATACTAAAACAAGTTTAGCATACCTGTCGATGTCGCAGAATTAGCAGGCCCACCAGTTCCTCGGGTCACCGGCGAGGGCGCGCTAACCACACTGTTCCCGTAAGCGATAATGACGGCGTTCTTCCACGATCTTCCCATGGGAAAAGTGAAGCTCTGGCCTACATGTTTGCAGGCAGAAGAAGACACTTCATCAGTCGGGGTCGTGGTTACTCCAAACATCAACAGAAAACAATGTCCGGTTGGTATCGGTGCGGCAGAGTTGTCCTGGAGGACGATATCCACTTCTCCGGTGGCACTATTAAACACACCATACACGCCTACAAGGACAATAACATGAATAATAAACACAAATTGGATACCAATTTGTGCATTCAATGCACCTAATCTGGAATATTACGTCATGTAACTCGTGTGTTGACCTTTGTCCAGAGGCTATTTGGATTTTGTAATCGGCAGTAGATAGGCTACGTGGAACATAGGTATTAGGCATGGAGGTCCGCTCATCTTCCAACTATTAAACACAAATATATATATAATAGGGTAAACATACAAAAAACTTGTGACCCGTAAAAAGTGTGGCCCACCTTACGCTCTATTAAATCTTGGACAATATCCAATTTTATCAGTGATATAAGGCATGTTAAGCCCTCCACACACAGAGCCGACTCGACCCGATCCGACTGTCTTTCAGTCGGTTTAGCTCAGTATAATTATATATACGTTACCTCATGATTCATGTTATGCCGGTCAAGAGCCAGTCAGAGATCATTCGAGGCCGATTCAACATGTTGAATCGGCTACGAATTAGCGAAATCGACTCTAGCCTGACTGAAGAACAGTTGTATTAGATCGAGCCGGCTCTGTATAAAGGGGGACATACACCCGGTGCACAGCGTTACTTCATATTCAAAGGCGTAATACATGATCGTTAAAGAGTTGAAAATTACCCCCTATTTTGCCGCGTTTTAAGACAATTTAATAATAAAATTACCACCCTATTTTAACCACAAAACCGATTCAAAAGTGACCCTAATTTTTGCATTTGAAGTACGCACTTAAACTAACACCCTCTTTTGCAAGAATTCAAGTACATAACAAAAACCACCTTTCATGACTTAATAATTTACACAAATTTGCACTTATGACACGGTAGCAAGCTGCCTGAGCTGCTCTCGATGTCATACTCTCTCGTAGTTGAAGGTCTCAGAGTCGTGATTTGATGAACCATGCATGTTGTAGTTCGCAGTCTGCAGAGATATGTACTGCTTGTCAAGATCACCGTCATAATTGTTCAATGTTCGCCATTCCCGGGACTAGCACCTCATCTGGATGTGATTTTCACATTTTGCGAACATTGTCATGAAAATATACCCTATAACCAAGTTCCGCGAAAATACAAATGTTCACGAAAACATGCTTAAAAGACCCCCTTTTACTATAAATCATACACGCTAATGCGTACACATCGTCAATGTTTAGTGACACCACCGTGACCACTGGGGACATTTATTTTTCCGATATCAGTTAGTTTGTTCTGACAATTTTAGCGAATACGACACATTACAGATAAATACTATTATAAGCTAATTATTAATCTTAAGTGAACTTGATGGCTCTTTCCATGGGTACTATATCATGACACAAATAAGATAGTAAACATTATAGAAGTTTAGAGAATTTGGCAAAGAAAATACACTTACCAATAGCATTTGGTGGAAGAGCTGTAGACAAGAAGGAAATATCAATTAGTTGATTTTACTTTTTTCCATATAAAAAACGTATTATATATGTCGAATAATTTGAATGTGTGGTGAATGTGTAACATTTGTTTTATATGAAGAGTTCCTTTCCAAAAAAGGTTAGGTCCACTTTTGTAAGTTTTAAGAAAAGAGGTTTATTTTTATTTTTCATAGTTAGCAATGTTGAGAAGATATACAATTTTATTGCATGAAAGCGCATCATAATAGGATTGTAAAATAACTCTTTAAAAAATCCCAGCATCTTCTGTTATTTTTAATTAATTTTATTTAAATTTTTTTTTGTTTGGACCTAACCTTTTTTGGAAACAAACTGTGTTGGACCTAACCTCTTTTGAAAAAAAAACTGAATTTTCTTTGTAAATTTTAACAACTTTCCAGTATGAATTTGAGTTTTCTGTTAGCTTTACCGGATAGAGCTGCTCAAAATATATAGATTAAGCTTAAAAAAATACAAATTTTGATGGAAAATGGACCTAACATCTTTTGGAAACGAGCTCTTCATATGTGAAGCTTCGTGAGCAGAAAATGCTTTTCATTTTGATACTCTGATGTAAAACTCTCCCGAAATCTATCAAACAGAACTGAATGAAGTTCTAGTCCGAATGTTGATACCAATTAAATGTATAGTTTAGATTTGGTTTTGAGGGCGCTTCGATACAAAATTAGAGTGGTAATGAAAAGGTTAGTGTCAAATTAAAAAGATGGTCGTTCCCATGCGGCACGCACGTTGCTGCAAACGTCATAGCCTTTGCAAGTAGCACATGCGGTTGAATCGAAGCGTAGGCACTATATTTTTTACAAGATTTGTTTTAGAAAGATTCCTTATTTTACTTGATACACTTGCACATATTTGCGGCAATGTGGTGTTGTACGGCCAATATGCCTTATGAAGAGTGAGGAGAGGGTAGATAGTAAGACCTCTATTGTTCTTATAATTATTTTTAAAAATGATTTGTTTTTTCGTTTTCATTTTACTTACGACGTGTTGGGACCCTGAACCGTTCGTTATTAACACTACATCCAAAGACCGTACAGCTCTTGACCGTGATTGCATACACCGTTGATGCACTCAGACCACTCACTGTGGACACAGTTGGTCGAATGCCATCCTCCTGTCCACATTTATCCCTGTTGTCTATCGGACAGAAGGAAATTGTGAATGTTTGGTGATGCCCGCCAGAACTGCTCTGTATCCACGCGACAGTGAAGGAGTTGGTGGTGATGGAGGACTTTGAGACTGCGATGCTGCTCGGACTACCTGGTAGATCTATACACAACATGAAACATGATTATGATTTAATGTTAACCAAATTGCACAAATATTGCGTATCACCAAGGTATAATGCAAATTTTAATATGAACGTTAATTAAATCAACAAAATTATTTAAACAATGAACATTAACGACTTAAGTGGTTAAAATTAAGATTTTAGATAAACTGATGGCCTTCATTTTGTTTAATCATTTACCAATAAAACCATGTTGCACTTTTAAGAACGATTATCTGCACACTATTCTTTATACGGAAACAGGAGCATTGGTCAAAATGGACAGGTAATCGTAAGAGCAGGTTTTACTGTTTTATGAAAACATGTACTAACTTCCAGCTTCTAGTGTCGTATTGGCCTGAAGTGGTGCCGCCAACCAGGGGTGACGCGCCATACACGTGACCATCTTTCCACTATCCGCTTGCGTAGCGATGACGGCGGCCTCCCTAAATGACGTAACGAGTGGCGGTTCGTCGCTCATATGGTTGACCTGTTCACGTGTGTCGATTGTGACGTCATCAGTGGACCAGGTGATGTCAGGGGGCGGGTCGGATGGAGTGGGTACGGAGCAGTTCATCATGTGGTGCTGGCCAATCAAGACGTACGTTATCTTGTTTTGAACACTGTCTCCATTCTTTGAGTTGAGTATGTCGACCCTGCTGGGCGGACCTTTAATCAAGAAATATTAGTGAAAATACACACACTAGGTAAAAATGGTTGGTTGGTTGGGTGGTTATATGGGCTTTGCAGACGCTTTCAATCATTTATGATTATTTTTAAAAATCTGGAATCGCCCTTTATCATCACCTTCCGATAGACGCGACTACGGTTCGGGGGGAATTCTATGAGATCTATAAAACACATGAAAATGTTCTCCAAACTGTAAAGGTTCATGAGAAATGGCGTCATGAAAAGTGCAATTGGACCGCAGAGGGGGATTGTGTACTATGCGTGGAGCTACCTACTGCATTAACAAGCTCGCTTTACGCAATGTAAATTAAACCTCACATTGCTCCAACTTTTAACTAGCCAGGTCTTTCCCTGAGCTGTATTCTTTTAATGCAGTGATAGCATATAAACTGGGCTCCAAAAGAAACTTATCACTAAAATCCATAGCATCAAACTGAATCATATTTAGACACAGATAAGCTATCATTCTCCTTATGAAGCATATCTGAAAAATTGAAAGGTTGCTTTTGCCAAAAAGAGAAAAATGTGATGGAATCGCTACAGGTCACTTTACAAAAATCACAGAAACTGCTCGCTGCGAACCTCCACGAAAGGCGGTCTATTCAGAACAATAGCTATTCATTCAACATCAAAGGCGGGTTATGTAACCACCAGGCTGGCTATTGTCCGTACCGAGCTCCATGCCCGGAAGGCGAGCAGTTTCTGTGATTTTTGAAAAAAATTACCTCTTGCGATTTCACCTTATTTTATTCTTTGTTGACTAAATCAAACATAATTTTGTTCAGATGTGCATGCTGAGGAATATTATAGCTAATCTATGCCCAATTATGATTAATTTTTATGCTTTAGATTTTAATGTGTGTCGCTCTGAAGAAGTGATAATATAAGTTTCTTTTGGAACCCAGTTTATATAATTTTTTATTTACGATACTGATTTGGACTTCTACAATGTGAATCATGAAACACGGTTTGTGATGCTTGGATTGTTACGGTGTTCTACAAACTCAAAGAGGGTCGTATGTTTGGATGCATTTATTCCAATTGGAGTATTTAAATACTTAAATACATACTTGATTATCGTTTCTTTCTGAACTTGTTGTAATGATATTTCCTCTATTTTCTTATCCATGTGAGAGTACACTAATGATTCATGATTCTGCTTCAAATGCTCGTATTCTTATGAAATTCCAATTCTGATAATTATTCAGTTATTTTTGTACTAGTGCCAACAATAATCTAACTCCGGGCTCGTATAACTTCACGTCACCCGTACCCGGCAAGAGACAGCTAACATTATATTTAGAGTCATGTGCGAGCACTGCGAGATTAACATGTTTGACACAAGTAAGTACATCATCCAATACTTGAACATAGCCGCATTTTGTCTATCGTCAAACTTACAGAAGATGAAAAGTATCGCCATGACTGCAGGTGTACCGCAAACAAATGCAGGAGAGGGCGGAAATTCGTATGCAAAATACGGGCTAATTACGCTGAACGACGTTGTTTTTGCTGCCCAACAATGTTTATAAATGTTATTGTGACTTTGAGTTTTATTTTTATTTTTCTGACCCATATGTAGACTTGATAATGCAACTCAGTCTTTTGATATAACAACGCCTTTTTTGTTTTCAAGGCTGTACAATATGAAAATATTCAAATATAAAATTAGTATTGGTGTGATCTGATATGTCAACAAAGTAATGTGATGTATACTCCGCCAAAAAAGAAACTGGACACTTGTATAAGTTGAAATATTTCATATTAATGTACGATAAAGTGTACATAATCATATATCAAATTAAAGGGAATTTAGTCCTCTACATGCAGGTTATAGATTAAAGGTGTAATCGTTCAAGCATGAAATGCCATGGTCAATTAACACTACCAAGGTCTGTTTTAAAAAATAGCAAAACAATGGAGGACCACACCATTCGACTGAAGTGATAGTAAGCGTTTCACTTAAAACAAGATGAGCGGGGCAAGTAAATTATGACATTATTCAACTTTATTGTTATGAACAAACTCTGGAAATACAAATTTGTCAATAAAACAGGGCTAGGTTATGAGAGCATTATCATACTGGTCTGTATTACAGGCATGAAGCTTGTCTATTTCATGTGTCCCCTGCAATTTTAACCATATTTACCTAGAGAAATGTAATGTTAAAGACTGCCCAACTGTTTGACCAAGGGTGACTTCAGCTTTTGAGGATCTTTGGACTACGGTATAATTCTTGAGAAGAATTTATACCATTTTCATGCTGAAATAAGGGCACAAACTGTGGTTTTGACTAATAAAGCTTTGCCATGGAATTCCCCATTTTGTTACTTTTGGATGAAAATAACACCTATAACGTTCACAATTTGTCTTCATTTATACTTTTTATTGAGATGAAGATAGAAAAGATCACATTTGTAATGAAAAATTATGCCATCTCATGAATATATCGTTTTACATTATGCTGATCAACATTTATATGGTTGAATGGATGTTCCATTTTTGCTATTTTTGAAAACAGACCTTGGTGTGGTTAATTGACCGTGACAAGTCATGCATGAATGATTTCATCTGGATTTCATACGAATATTGAAGAGGGTAATTCTATCTTTAATTTGATATACAATATCATATATTTTATCGTTAATGAATACGAAATATTTGGTCTCATACAAGTGTCCAGTTTCTTTTTTGCGGAGTATATTTTGGTTGAGATATGAGAAAAACTTAGTGATATTCACTAACTCATTGCACTTACACGTACACGGATGAAATAATCCCGTAGACAATTTCATACACACACATTTCAATCGTAAACATCTTTTGAACGAAATGGAAATTTGTAAAACCGAAACCTGTCCCGTGCTTGTTTTTGTTAATAATACATGTGACATGGGAGAACCACTTGTTTCCGTAAACAGCCTTTTAGATCTGATATTGTGTCATGGCCCGTTTGACATTACTGTTTAGATTTAGCTGAATAGCCTACATATTGAATAAACAACACACAATTTATTGAGGAAGAGAGAACAGAAAATGTCATGGAACTTGTGCTTATAATACTGATACTTACTACGAGCTACTCGCTTACTTTTTATGTTTAGCCTGACCGAAGCCATTTCGGTCCCAGTTGAAGCCTCGACCATGCAGTTATACTCGCCATCATCCTCCAACGCCAGGGCTTGAATAACCAGGTTGACACCGCTACTCAGCGCACCTTCCGTGGAGTACTTTCCCGGGTCCGCGTTGTCCGCAACTCGGCAGGAGAAGATATCGTTACGCGTGCACTGCGATAAGATAGCGATGGCACTCCCGATTTCCCCTATTTTTTGCCACGTGACTTTGAATCCGCTCGGGGAGACGGAGAAGTAGCAGTGGAGGGTGATGCTGTTTCCAGTTCTACTTGTTTGAGTGACATCAGTGGATACAGCCGCGTTTGAATCTAAACCATAACCCAATGAATGATAAGAATATTGATCAAATAATCCAGATGAGCATTTATGTGCTAGCTTACGATGGTGTCCAATGATGCCTCGCCTCGTTGCCTCGTGATCGATTAGGGTGAATGAGCATTATACTGTGATAATTCAGGGGCGTCGATCACGGGGGGGATGGGGGGGGGGGATATATCCCCCCCCCCCCCCCCAATATTTCAGGTGGGGGGATGGCCTGTATTATCATCCCCCCAATATTTGGGGTTCAAAAATATATAAAAACATTAAAATTAAGGAGCATTGCCCCCTCTCATGAATGGAGTTGTTACTATAGTCTTCTTTAAACCACTTTTTGATAATGCTAAACTGCCCAAATCCAAAATCTTCCGTGGCTGCGCCCTTGAACCGCCATTAAGGTTATTTTACCCAGTACCAGCCCTGTACTCATTAAATAGTTTTATTCAGGACTTCTCTCTTGGCAAACGTTCAGGTGATCCCGGCCCACTGTGCGTTTGCGCTACGCTCACTAAAATTGAGCTAACTTTTCAATAGTTAATTGTATTTCTGGATATTACAAATCCAAAAGCTTCCGGGGGCTTCGCCCCCTGGACCCCCAATAAGCTTTCCAATGTGGGTATCCCATGGCTGATGCTATTCAGGGTTCCATCAGAATGCTTGCAATATATGTATCTATTAGGCTAAAGTTCATATTGGACAAAGCCCGGCTCATAACATGATGCTTGCAATGTGCACTTAATAATCTTCCAATTTCTAAACAGCTGAATTCAAAAGATTTGCCCCCCCCCCCCCCCCCCCTATCCTCAGCCATAAAAACCCGGGCACGCTGCTGGGTTGTCGCTTCGCTCCCTCGCCAGAGATGGTCAAAATGACGAATCATCACCCCCAATGGCGAGAAGAAATCGACGCCCTGACTGATAAACCTTACGCAATCATTAAGTCCTCCAACACAACTAATAATTTCAGTAACCGAGAGTTGTTTTGAAGATTTCGTCTTTCCAAATATGTATATAGTAACAAGGTAATGTAGGATATGTGCAAAAATGAATTGTAGCTGTAACTTCATGGTTGACTGAGCACAATTTGAATACTACCTTACAATATACATTACATAGACAATAGTTGTAAATATTACCCATTAACTCAAACAGTTAGTTATATATATCCAGCAATAATCCAAACTCGTATATCGAAGTGTTGATGAGAGTGACCACGGGAAAATAAAAAAATGTTCAACATTACTTATTATCAATCACATGAAAAATCCCTGACCATGAACCACATGTTTAAATTACATCCGATGGGGAAACTGAGATTTACCTGCAATAACTCCCTGCAGTGTTCCTAATTTCATTGATTTAGAATCAGGTTGAAAGCAAGACATAATGTTGGACTTACCGTTTATTAGATACAATGTCAGCAATAAAATCACGGAGCAGCGTTGGATCGTATAATCCATCGTCAGGTCGGTCCATTAAAAAAATGGGACATACGGTTTTAGAAGGAACTGTCATCTCGTGGATCTATCCGCTCAACTAATCGTCTGATGAAGCACAACGGCAGTTAATCATATGTTATTATTAGGTGAAATATTACGATATAACATTTGTAGCAATGTAATTGAGGAAAACTAAACAAGATTATCATGACAGATTAGAAATTAGAAATGATTTATTACATCACGCAAAACAACGATAAATAATTGATATAATTTTATATTTCTTTCGCTTTCACTCCATTAATTGTATAGAACAATTACGTGACCTTTCTTCCCCATTCTTCCCCTCTATCACCCTCTCTCCACTTCCCCTAGTTCACCTATTATCTGCTCCCAGGGGCCCAGGTTAGGCGTACACTCCCGTGTTTCCCCTAATATATTCATCTGTATTGCCCATCATTGGTTATATAAAGTAGTATATCCCTTATCGAAAGATTGTTGCATTAGAGTGTACACAACAAGAAAAAGAATAGTTTTGACTAGAAAAGGCGTTTGCCGGTGAATAGTTCATTTTGTATTGCTGACGTCACGCATAGTTCACCTTTTCCCGGGGAAAAAAGGAACTATGTTTTTTTTTGCCTCCCCCTCAAACAAAATAAATAAAAACAAAACAAACAAAGCAAGATCATATTGATTTTTTGCCCGCTCAGGTAGTAAGAGATGCGTGTTATAAAAAACCTCTCAGCGAGCGGATGTCTTGTTTTAGCTTGAGATAGATGCTCGACCAGCTTTTCTAAAGAATAATTTATAAAGAAATACAGAATATTTTTACCCGTGAATATCAATAAGTTCCAAAGAATATTCTAGAGATGCATTTCATGTATAACATGGCGGTATTCGAATTTAAAAATTCCGAAAATGGGGCACAATTTGCATCGTTGATCTTCAGTGGCCGCGACAGTAATTCGTCATTCGACAATTAAATTGCAGCGGTGCACATGCACTGCATGCATCGTGTGTATGTGTTATGTATTTCCCCATTCAATTATACATGTGTAAATAAAGCAGGTTAATTATTCACATTGCTGCGCGTGTTTTGCATTTGGGCGCGCAATAGTTATTAATGCGCGTTATCATGAATGGAAAGGTAGCGCAATACGCGCTCAGCTCTGCGCTAGGCAGGGGGGTCATACCATAGAAGTATGAATAAACAAACCAACCCGTTTATAACTAGAAGGCTCACTTAACGCGCGCAAGTCACGTGTCCCATAGACTTTGTACATGGGCAACATGGCAGAGTGAACCGATTTTTGAATCTCCCGTAGCCCACTTCTCTACGTCATCGCGTAGTGACCTAGAAATACTGGACCAATCATCATGCTATGCAGTGCGTAGACTATCGCGCCTATTTTCCTGCGCACTGTCCTAGATTTCATCACGCTTATGAGAACAATGGGAGCCATTGTGACGTATGCATATGAACTTGTTTTATTGACCTCGATCCCGTGACGACGCGTTTGAACTACTCTGTGATTGGTTAACTGTAGTTCCCAAGTAGCCCATAATGCAACCAGTTGTGGGCTCTTCCGGTGAGCAAAAATCGCTGCACTCTGGCAGCAGTGACACCCCCCTGGGTCATACTGCGCGCTAATCTTGGAAACACTTATGGACTGGCTAACATGGAATTCTGGGATACGTTTAGTCTAGGATCGAGACCCTCGATCGCATGCTTAACATAGCGCGACCAACGAGAGAGGTCTGCGTAACATCAGTGATCGCTGCTCGCGAGGCCTCGGCTGGCAGCCATCACTGCTGTTGTGCAGATCACTCTCGTTGGCGGCTATCTATTATGGGTGGTGGGATTATTTTTAGCATGCGATCGAGGGTCTTAGATCATAGACTACAAAATACCTAGCATTCCATGTTAGCCAGTCCATGAAGTTTCCCTAACCGGCCATGTTTGCTGCGTGTTAAGGCTATGGGAAAATTAGCGCGCAGTGCGTAGATTCTCTTCTAGTTATTTATAAAGTTATAAACGGGTTGGTTTGTTTATTCATACTTCTATGATTTATATACTACTTCTATGGCGCTAGGACTATTACGCAAAGGGGGTCAGTGTCACAAACAGAACACAGTAAGTGATGGTGCCATGCATGATCAATGGTTCGTTTTCCTTTATATTATACTTTAATTTGATTTAAATCATTTATTACAGAAGTGTCCAAGGAACGATACAGGTGGAAGGGATATAAAACAAATATACAATGACTCATTCTCGGAACAAGCTAAAACTATTGTTCTATTCTCCCTCGGGCCGATGGCCCTCGGGAGAATAGTACTATTTGATGTTCCTTCGATGCGAATAGTTTTAGCTAGATCCTCGAGTGTCATTGTATATTTGTATACTAGTGGCCAAGCGCCACTCCGCGACTTTATTCCACTGCTTTCCGTCCATGCATAAATACATATTAGGACTAAACTGCAATATCCAGTCCACCCGACACACACATACATACGAAATCCCGATACCGTTTTCCAATGTAAAACAAAGCGCAGATGAAAATGTGATACCGATAGATAATACCTCATTTGTAATTTAAAACCTAAATGTTTTGATCTGCACAGTTAATGTTTCTTTAGAACGCTCCGATGGATAATCAATCGGAATGTGATATATATTTGATTCAAGTATATAATGTTATACCATTGATATTTGGACGTGTATACCCGGTACAATAGGCTATGTGTATATTACGTCTATACACAGGTGAGACAGGTATATATTTAATCAATAGTGGCCCAAAACAGCAGTATTAGTAGATGATGGTGAATAAGAGAAACTATGTTATTGCACTTCCTCATTGATGCTTCTTGATATATTACATTCTGAACTATGGACCTTATTATCCTAATACACCTAATCACCGTTTGCTTAAACGCAAACTGAGTATAATCATTGGCTTCAATTTAATTGATAAAGAAAACAAATTACTTGTTTCGATGTGTAATTCTTCATTGTTTTGAATCGTTTGTCTCTATACAGTGCATGTTAACCTATTTCCCCGAAGAAAACACGGTCGTTTCAGTCACAAACGCCCACACACACACACACACATACACACACTGACATACACGTAGTATATACACGCACACGTACGCATACAAACACGCCCATACTCATACACACGTATGTGTACATAGATACATGCATATATACGTATAAACGCATACACACACGCGCACACATACCAACGCACACACGCACATACCCCGTATAAAAAAAATGCAGATGCAAATGTGAATAATAGAAAATACCTCTCGTTTAATAATAATACTTATTTATAACAAGACTCAAGCATTCATGCTTATGATAGTTTGCCCCAGCATTTATTTTGATTATTTGCATTACATTCAACTGATTTAAATTCTGAATTATATATATCTATGTATTTTCTTTTTATATCAATTGTCACATTTTATGTTAATCAATTATATTATATACTTGTATTGTTATTTGAATATATATGTTGATTTTGATTTTTCTTTAATAAATGCAGAAAAACATCTGCTAATTTTTTTAAAATTATACTCTGCAGGGTAAATGATTGTTCAGAACGCTCAGATTAAAAATATCATGCATAGTTTGTAGAAAATTTGACATACATTATTTGGTCATTGACATAGTTTACGTGTATACTTTGTGAAATAAACAACACATCCATAATGTCTATACAGCAATACAGGCATACCTGATTAATATCATACATCATAATCGTCAAAACATCAATACTACTAGATTATGGTGAATAAGAGAAACTATGAATCTTGTGTTTAACTAGTTTCCAAGAAAATTTTCCCATTATGTTAGCCTCTGTAAGTTTTGTATAATCATACATAACAAAAACTATGCACTTAAATAAAAATGAACATGTTCATTACATAGACTTAGCCTCTGTAAGTTTTGTAACATAATCATACATGAAAAAGAAACCATTTTCATTACAAATATTAAATACAAATACCACAACCGTTTAAATGGATAGTTGAGTTCTGGTAGAGAGAGTACAGTTTTAGTCAAACTGAATTTTAGTAACCAAAACCTGCACCATTACATTACAAACTAATAGTTATAAACTCCACCAAGCTCAAAAGGAATTAAAAATTACAAACGACTAAGAAAAAAGCCTGTTATCATTCAATAAAAGCTATTTAAACTAAAGAGGGCGCTTTCAAAAAACGCATTTGTTTAAACCATTTTAAATCAAATATTGTGCATGTGATGTTATGTTGAAAAAGTACTTAGATAGAGAGATAATCAAAAACTATCTAAAAACCTCTTTTGAAA
The DNA here is from genome assembly GCA_037951105.1 of Echinarachnius parma. NCBI lineage: Eukaryota > Metazoa > Echinodermata > Echinoidea > Clypeasteroida > Echinarachniidae > Echinarachnius > Echinarachnius parma. The sequence continues at coordinate 50,215 of JBAMJV010008270.1, forward strand.
ATTTTTGAAAAGAGGAAGCATTTTAAAACAAATTTTAAAGGCTGGTTCAAAATTCTCTAATAAACCTGGGGCCCCAGGTTTATTATAAATTGTTATATTTATGGATATTTCAGCCGTCTCTGAACCGATTTTGATCAAACAAAGATGATTTTATTATTTAAATATTATGCTCTTTCAAATTTTACACTCAGTTTTTCATTACCTCACAACACAATTAAGTAGTCTAGCGCCCTCTCTTCCAAAACTCAACTTTCCCTTTAAGAATCTTTAAACCAACTTTCATATTGGTTTCTTATTGTTAGACAATCACATTTGAAAAAAGACAATTGTACACTTAAATAACTTAAACCATCTTCTTTACAAATAATACAATCCTTTTATTTGTTTATAATCTTTTACCAATGATCGAAAGGCCAAGAATAATCCAAGTAGGCTTAAATCATGCGATATTCATTTAATCAAGCATTAACTATTTGATCTTATGGCATAACGGTGTAACCTTTTACCTTGCCCCGTATCATGAATTATGTATAACCGCTTATTATCGTAATAAAGCTAAACACACAAATCGCCACCCCACTCTGGATGTCATTATACTGTATATGAATAATCAGCCCCCCAAATAATTATTATCAAAGTTTTTAACCCTATAGCGAAAAGTATGTCTTTGTCTTGCGGACCAATGCTGCTATATCCAGTTTAATAAGATAGGCCTACATATTTTGTTTTTGGACACTCGTGACGTTATCACATTGGGTTGATCTGCTTAATTTGAATAATTATACTTAAAATGCATTAAACTCATAGAAAGACAAATTCATTATGAATAATTATTAATCACCTATTCAGTATCGTTAAACAAATATTGACAACAAAATACAGTTGTACCTAAAATTTTCATTGCTGTTTTTTTTTAAGTAGACATAATAGAAAGTGATGCTTAGGCGAATAGATAAATATTGCTATCACGAATACTTGTACATGTACGAAAACAATATACGTGCATATTCAGATTTATTTTGCTTGTATAAATAAATGAAAGCACTTAGTAAACAGGTAAATGACCTGATATGAGTTATCTTCATCTCTGAGTTACATTCAAATTATACATCCACCAAAACATTATCTTACTGTATATGTGTACACGAAGAAGACTTAGTGAAAATGTATTGCAAATTTATTTCTATAATGGGTTACATATGAAGAGCTTAATTCCAAAAGGCGCTAATTCCACTTTTGAAACTTTCGAGTAGGCTAAAGCAGGTTTCTTTGTCAAACTTTATACACAAGCGTATGGGAATATGAAAGGGGATCATTCCATATTTGTATTTTGATTGTGTATTGTGGTCGTAACATTTTGATTTATAGATAGCTACGTAGCTTATACATGTACTGGTATCGTAAACTCAATTTATATGGAAAGTGGATTAAGCGCCTTTTGGAACTAAGCTCTACACATTTAAACACATGTAATATCACAGTAACAAACGGAATAAATGATTGAATTTTCCTCTGGTTCCGCATTTCCATCAGATCAACTGTACATTATTTGTAAAATTACTTTGAATAGACATTTCCTCCACTCCACAATGATTGTATATGCATACGGCAATACAGGGTGGCCCCCCAAAAAGCGGAACGGGGCACTTCCCAAAATATAGTAATAAATGTATTATGTCCATCGGATAGGGTGTTTTTTCAAATGAACAACGACATCAAGAACAGTCAATTTGGTCGTGTAGTTTTTGTTTTAGAGCGCTGTGAGTGACACCATGTCAGGTTCTCTTTTTTGTAAATTTTTAAAAAGCCAGTGCTTGATACATCGCGCGTACCGCCTTTCATAGCGTTGATAACGCACGCCATTGTTAGTGTGCACTCAGCTGTGTGCCGAGAGAATAGGCATGGTCGATCAATGGTATTACGGGCAGGGAGTGCATATTAACTGGCGCCGACTAGGTACAAATTGAAACAAATTGGTACCTGACATGGTCTCACTCGCAGCGTCCTAAAACAAAAACTACACGACTAGAATTACTGTTCTTGGTATTGTTTTTCATTGGAAAAGACATGTTGGCACTTCATTTCGGGAAGTGCCCCGTTCCGTTTTTTGGGCCACCCTGTATATGCATGCATTGATTATATCAAAATATTTTAAACACGACAGACACATGATAATTTCACGAACTGGAAGTTAGATGTCCAGTAAAACGAAGAATGTGCAAGGCAAAACTAAGAATACCAAGGATGATTATCTGGTTTACATACATTAATTTTTGGTAATGTGTGTTCATTGATGTATAACCTTATCATGATTATGAATGTATTATGATGGCTGAATAGTGAATATACAAGAACAAACTATATCGTGCACTTTTGACACTTTGAGTCATATACAAGCATGATTTGTAAGAAACCTTTCAAAACAAGACATACTATTTCAACAATTAATTATCTTCTACTCTGTGCTCAAAGTAGCAATTAACTTCTCCAAACAAAGAATATGACCAAGCATTTCCAAGGAACATTCATTATATACATTGTACACATGTAATACCATAAATGTATTATTTTAGATTCAAGTTGATCCAATTCTTCATTAAAAATAGATAAAATGTACACTTTATATAAAAATGCATAATTATATACATCCATGAAAGACAAATATATATACATTATAACAAAAACACAAACAGATTCAATTTGAATAGAATAATCGTATATATTCATTCATAATACAATTTGGTATAATCACAATGATAAGCATATTCGCATGCATTATATTAACTCGTGAAACTTTCAAACGTATGAAACAGATGCATTTCTTATTATAGTCAAAGTAAAATGTCCAGCATTTAAAATTATTATACCAATTTTAGACTTACACACTTGTGTGGTGTATATACCTTACTTTAAATATTGTGATGAGTTATAAAGAACTAATAACGTATCAAATTGTTGATAATGTCACGACATTGTGAACATCATGTGGTGCTTTATAAATGGTCGTAACAATGACGTAGCTGATGGCTACGGGTGGACGGATAATCTGAGCAAAAACGATGGAAGCATGAGGGTAAAATTATTGACAAAAAACATAATTCATAATAACCACAAATCCCTCGGATCTCGATACGCCATTTGAAATCATAATGTAAATCTGAATACATACACCTGTATAAAACTTCACTTTGTAATAATATTCACAATCATTATTTGTCAATCTTGTAATATACATGATATAGTACCCTTTACCCATCAACATTTGTGTTGCTAACTTTATGACATTATTAGGCTTGCCACGATCTGTCGCGTAATCGATCACGTCACGTTCATGTCCACGTTCTGCATACTTTCGTAGATAGTACCCCCTCTAATCTACGAAGCATTACGCTGACACCACGTGAATTACATACCGATAATGTAAGTCATAGTTTATAAGTAATAGACGTTACTAACATCAATTCACATTTGACGATACATTAATATACAAATTAAAATACGAGTGTAATTGGGACTCAGTCATGACGTCACAGAGAGTACACATTATATAAAAACGAAATGTCAAATGACATCCCGATGAACATCATCTTCTCTTGCAAAATGGTGAATCCATCACCGAACTAGAATGCCAAACACATTTGAACTTAATACGATATTAATGCAACTAAATACAAAAATACACTTAATTACCATAATAATTTATTTCATAGAACATACTAACATGACAAGGGTGGACAGGTTTAGAAAGAACAGATACCTAGATAAGAAAACGATGACGGTAATCATACATAACATCCACCTAATTTGTACATTTCTGTTACTCTGGTGTTCTTATGCACAGTTCTCTCCTGGCTGTGTTGTGGCAAGATTAGACGGATTCGGAGTATAACTATTGTCCAATTATGGACCTATTAAAGCCTCGGTCACAACCCACCGTGAGTGTTTTTAGTCCGTACGTTTTTTGGGGGAGGCCACGGCCGCCACGTTTTTTTGAAAACGTGGGGAGGGAGTGGCAAGAGCAGGGAGGGAGCACGTCACCCGCTCGGTTGCGCAAGGTGTAAGTACGTGGCCCGCACGCCACGCCTGGCCGTCAGCGGTTGCGTGGATCGTACGTTGCGCACGTGGTATGTGAGTTGTACGTGCTTACAACGTACGATCTCCGTGTGATTGCCACGTTATCGTACGGAGGTCGTACTTACACGTGCTGCTCACGTACGGTGTCCTTACTCATTCACATGTTGTAAGTGCGTGCAAGTGCGATGAACGTGAGTTTTTCCGCCCGATGTCGGGGGTATATATAGGACGACCTTCCGAGGTTCTCCAGAAGTCCCAGCAGGGAGGGAGTACGTCAACGCACGTCACTTGCACGGTTGCGCAAGGTGTAAGTACGTGGCCCGCACGCCACGCCCGGCCGTGAGCGGTTGCGTGCATCGTACGTTGCGCACGTGGTAAGTGAGTTGTACGTGATTACAACGTGCTTACTCGGTACGGTCCACGTGAATTATGCGTGCTCATTGGACAGTTGAACTGGGGAAGTGCCGAGTAAGCACGGACCACGCACTTATCACGTGCGCAGCACGCACGTGCTAAGTGCACCGTCCGTAGAGCAAGTGACCGTGGGAAAAATTTAAAAGACTCACGGAGTCAGTGCGTTGTGCGCTCATTGGCTGTCGCGGGCACGCGCGTCACCCGTACTGGGGGTGAATCCGTAGCCCGACCGCAGCCCGAACGCAGCGAAAGTTCCTCGTGCACTAAAAGTGCTACGGAGTATCTACGTGCTCCCAAATCCGTACTGAGGCGGTACTCACCACGTACGGATACCCAAACTTTGCCCACGTTTTTGCAAGTAGACAGCACGCACTTGCAAGTACGGCGGGTTGGGACCAAGGCTTAAAGGGAAAGTTGAGTTTTGGTAGAGAGGGCGCTAGACTACTTAATTGGTTTGTGAGGTAATGAAAAACTAAGTGTAAAATTTGAAAGAGCATAATATTTAAACAATAAAATCATCTTTGTTTGATCAAAATCGGTTCAGAAACGGCTGAAATATCCATAAATCTAACAATTTGTAATAAACCCGGGGCCCGGGTTTATTAGAGAATTTTGAACCAGCCGTTAAAAATTCAAAAAAATGCTTCCTCTTTTCAAAAAGTTACAAAATAGGTATTTAAATAGTTGTTGGTTATTTCTCTATCTAATCACTATTTCAACAAAGCATCACATGCACAATATTTTATTCAAAATGGTTAAAACCGATGAGTGTTTAGAGAGCGCCCTCTTACGTTTTAACGGCTCTTTTTGAATGATAACATGATCTTTACTACGTCATTTGTAATTTTGTGTTCCTTTCTAGTTATAACTATTAGTTTGTAATGTAATGATGCAGGTTTTGGTTACTAAAATTCAGTTTCACTAAAACTGTACTCTCCTTACCAGAACTCAACTATCCCTTTAAGGGATCTAGTAACTTGCGAAAATGCAACGTGATGTTTGCTATAAACTCATTGAACCAACTTTGTAAACAGGTATGACCAGATGACTAACACTTCAATCATACAAATCTTTCAAACAAATGGGAAATTCGAAAAAACGTGTTCGTGCTCCTATCGGTAATAAGAATACAACAAGGTATGAACATGAGAGAACCACTCGATATCTAACGCAGTTTTGCGGGTTTTGACAAAAATACTAGATCCCTTTAAAGTAGTACGTCTATGGGAATTCCAATGTACGTATAAAGTAAAACTTTGATTTCAATTGGCTTTGCAACTATTACATTAAAATCAAACTACTTGAACAAAAATATATTCGCATATACATTGCACCTTTTCACAAAACTAACATCATACATTACGCATGTTACATCAGACACATCATACATTATATTTCATGACACGATTGGTGCTTCACGTAATTGGGAGCATACATTAAATCCTTGTGTATAGAATACATCAAATTATACCGTAAATATTAACCCCGTGTGTCTTAATGGTACATTCAGAGCATTTCTTTAAAATGCCTCAAAATAGTTATATACAGTTGCTTTAATAGTTATATACAGTTGTTTTTTAAAGTTTGTTTTTGTGTCATATTGCGGAAGAGGAATCTTTCACATTAATTTTTATTAAAGAGCAATTGAGCTGGCATTTCCTTAGAAAACGCTGTCCGCATTACACAACATGCGTGTGACGTCATTGAAAGCAGAAGTTAGATTTGTCTGTATGGATGACTGAAAGTTGTCTAATTTGGACTGCAATCGGCATTAGTCCAATTTTTGGTACGTAAGTTAGAAGACCGATGTGTTCAATAAATATCCATGACTTCCTTGCTCTCGACAACGACATTGTAGGCCTACATTTCTATCACATTGCATAAAATCAGAAATAGCCCCGGATCTACAAAAGCATAAAGTGTCAAACAAAATGCATTGGAAAGCAAAATAATTCCCCTTTATTATGACATTAATCAGTATAATTTGTTTTGGTAATTTTCCAGATTCTACCATTTTCGAGACAAAAGTCGAGGACATACACACACACACATAAATAAACGTGGAAATATATCTAATTTATTGCAGTAAGATATTGCACTCAATGCTCAGTAGCACACCGTCATTATCTCTGCTCCTTCACTTTTTTCAGCCCACTTGCTCCAGCCTTCTCGAGGGCATCATCAAGGACATGTCGATGACCACCAGTTTGCGTCTTCCAGTCTGCAAGGACTTTACGTGTGGCTCTATTGAAGTCGTGGGTAAAACTCGCTAATATAGCTTCGGCCGTGTTGTATTCCGTACCGCCAAGATGATAGCAGAATCGGTGAAACTTGTTGTGAGGGAAATTCTCTGACAGGTCGTAAAGCTCATCCTCGGCAACAATCTCTAGAGATCTGTGTGGAGTAGGTAATTCACGCAATTAAATCTGAGACAAAATACGTGTTTTCAGATGTTAAACCGTAAAGGCTTAGTAACCTTATTGGATTATTTAGAGCTAGATAATTAAATGATTATTAGTAAATAAACATAATTATATTGTAAGTCTCCCATTAAGTCAGAGTTGAAGGCTTGTGGCGGAAGAGGGTGGCCTGAGCCAAAGAAAAAAGAAACATGAGACGTTGATGTGACATGTACTTCCCAATTTGAACAACCTCTAAATGTGAGTGTGTGTGTCCGTTTGTGTGTGTGTTTGTGTGTTTGTGTGTGTGTGTGTGTGTGTGTGTGTGTGTGTGGAGAGGGGGGGGGGGGTATTACCCCGGGGGGGGGGGGGGGGCACTCAACTATATTGCTGTACACACGCGCGACCACAGGTTTTTCAAACCCACCCTAAACAAGTTTTATCCATTGGTCAAATTTAATACCCTATTCAAGTATTTTCGCGTGCTTTTTTGACAATTTTGCCCCCTAAACAAGTTTAACCCCTAAAAACATACCCCTAAACAAGGTCTACGTCAATTGCTCTCAATTAAACCTCTAAAAGTAATGGAAATGTTTAACCACCTTAAACATTTAACCCTAAAAAAGGTCTACCTTAAATAAAAGACAAGTCCGGGAAACAAGTTTGGAGAAAAAGATACCCTAAACGCGTATTTGTTTCACTCCACAAACATACCCTTTTTTCCCTTCTGATTTTGACCTTTTTGACACCCTAAACGCGTCACGCGCATGACGCGCCATGATCGGCAAAAAGTACCCTTTTAACGCGTTTTTTGGTCGCGCGTGTGTACAGCAATATAGTTGAGTGGCCCCCCGGGGTATTAAGGCCCAGTCCCATACTGACGATTTTCACGGCGATTCGCAACGATTTGACATTCGTCGAGAAAATCGCCCTGGTCGTGGTGCATCGTGTTACATCGTATAGGTTCTTCCCCCAAAACCGTTGCGCATCGTGAAGAAAATCGTGAAAGCGGAGCCAAAATCGCCGTCTTCAACTGTTCAAAACAATCGCCACGCCACGACGATTTTCACCAAAAACTATTGTATTTACCGTTGCATAATCGTGTCATGTCGTTCCACATCCGTTTTTGAACTGACCATAGGCGTAAAGACTTACGTAATACCTATTCATCACGAGAGGGGGAGGGGTGAATGAATAGATCATCCCCCTGTTGAATTGTATTAATGACAGATCTACGCCCATGAAACTGACTCAAACAAGTCCGATTGTTCATATGGTGCACTGCCCTATTGTTCCATAAAAAGAATGAAAGGAAATCGTCGCGACATGGCGATAGTTTTGAACAGTCTCAAAACATTCGTTGTGCTAACACGATTCATGGCGTTCTTCGCGATGCGCAACGGTTCGCAGAACGAATTACAACGACTCGCAACGAACTACAACGACTCGCGACGACTCAAGCGATTTTCTCCACGAATGATAATTCGTTGCGAGTCGCCGCAAAAATCGCCACTATGGGACCACAACTTTTTTTCTGCCACGATTTTTCTACCGCAATGGTTAAAGACAAAAGAAGGACCAGCTGACTTGTCGAACAACGACGAAGAACGAATATTCGTCTTGAGTCGCCGTACAATTCTTCCCAATTCGTTGTTAAATCGTGGCTAAATCGAGTCGATTCGTTCTAGTAAATCGTTGCGAGTCGTTGCGAGTCGCCGTGAAAATCGTCAGTATGGGACTGGGCCTTTACTTGACGCGTATCTTTTCATAATGTTCTTGGAAACTAGCTAGTTACATCTGTTTAATATGGTATACCCCATCTTCCACTAAACAGTTACAAGCGGGGGTCACAAGTTATAAGTCTTTTATTATGAGTGTTTAACGTTATTGTTGTCTCCTTATCCCTACTTACCCGTGAGATACGCTGGGAGGAGTGTCCTTGGAGGGACTCGGGCTAGCACAACAAGCAGCATCAACCGTCAAGACATCATCATCTAAAATAATCACAATAACAACGTAGGTACAGATCGATGCCACAATGTAACATTTAGCATACTACTGATTGAAATTTCGTTTGTCATGTATCAAGCTTATGTAAATAACAATATGGAAATGAAAATATCATTATGAGACAGCCGATGTACACAATGCATATTTTCGCGTCAACACATTAAGTAACATAGCATTAACCATGCATAACTTCCGTCAAAAAGTTACACGTACCTGTGTATCCTGTCCTAAAATCAATGTCTCTGGTCATTTCTTGTTTCAGTAGCAACGATAAGTGACTATCGTCCGGGCACTGGGTCAAGTCAAGGCGGAATGTCTCGGTCCTCCAAACCAGTCCACGCAGTTTCTTGTAAGGGATAATCTATATAAAGGGATAGTTGAATTTTGGTAAAACTGAATTTTAGTAACCAAAACCTGCACCATTACAGTACAAAATAATAGTTATAACTCCACCATGCTCGAAAGGTATACACAATTACAAACGACGTAGTAAAAACCCTGTTATCATTTAAAAAGAGCCTTTTCAACTCAAGAGGGCGCTTTCTAAAAACTCATTGGCTTCAACCATTTTTCATACAAAATTGTGCTTGTGATGTTTTGTTAAAATAATGATTAAAGGGATCTTCTAACTTTGTTGACATGTGCAAAAAGGGATGAATGGTTGATACAATGTATAATGTTGTTATCTAATATGTCCACAGAGTATTGTGTGAACATTTCAAGTCAAATGGACGTTATATGGCCGAGTAATGAGCAAAAATGCAAAGTGATATTCACAAACTCATTGCACTCACTTTGTACACGGTTTTCGCGATCGTCAATATCTTTTCAACGAAAGTGAAATCTGTCGCATGATTTTCTTGTTAATACGAATACAACAAGGTATGGGGGAACCACGAGATTTCCTATTGTATTTTGAGGATTTGGACAATATTACTAAGTCCCTTTAAATAGAGATATCTTTAACAACTATCTAAAAACCTCTTTTTTGATTTTTTTAAACGAAAGTGAACATTATGCATTTTCTGTATTTTGTTGCCCGGCAGGGTCGATATATGAATTAAATATTTTGAAATCAAATTTTAACACTACGAGAGAATTCGAAAGGGAATCATTTTCATTTCACATGTTTTATTCAATGAACTTTCAAATGGAATTAAAACCAACCAATTTAGTGTCAAGGGGGGCATTTCGGGAAGTACCAATACTCAAGTGTACTTTTAAAACATAACGATGGAAGGATGAAGAAAATAGAATATCAAACTTTCGAAAAGAGAAATTCAAGATTTTAAATTGCATATTTGAAGTTGGTAAAATTGCGAGAAATAATTAATTTAAAACATTTCATGATAATTATTACAAAACTGTCAGAATATGACGTCAATATGTCACTAGATGAAAGGAATTTTTTTGTAATGATTATCCTTTTAGATCACAGTAGTTGTTATAATATACAAAATGCTTTTAAACCATACCTTTGTCTCGCGGTGTTTAGTGGGCTTGCTGTGTAAAGTGCAAATGACGGTCAAAGCATCTCTCACTGTTGCGCTGATATCCAGAATTTCCTCCATAAAGGCAGGTTGATACTTCACCTTCATTGTCTCTTCCTTTTGTTTTATATCCTATAACGAAAACGAGATAATCATTACAACCATTGCACGATTTGTTGACGCTTCTGCATTATATTATACAAATGTATTTCACGTTTTTTGAATATTCATGTTAGTGATCAATTACGTTGAGCGATATTAATAATGATATTTATAAAGTAGGCTTCTAATGCGCCAAGGCCACCCATTTCAAGGTGCTCAGGTCGCAGTTAACTCCTCTCTTGCAGGTCGTGATAAATTATATTCTTGCAAGTTTTAACACAAATCTTGTGATACTCACTTTCCATATCGAATTAAAGCATTAAAGTCATGACACACGTTTATGGGCTCGAGGTTAAAACGGCTCTCTGTTTTTGCGGCGGGTCGATTACATTTACAGCAAATTATGTCTCCTTTTCACTGCAGGCAAACACAGGTACAAATTGGCATACAAAATTACCTTATTTTAACATTTCGAGTGTACATTATCTAATTTTTGAGATTTGTTTTCTCGCGAACACGTATCCCTTTTTTTGTGAAATTTGCGAACGATCATGCGTATATTTGAGGAGAAAGGCAACAGTCATTGGCATCATTTAAAAGAAAATAGGAATTATAAATACCCGAGGCGTTACCCCTCCCCCTTCAATAAGTGAACCCACGGTACATATGTGTCCATTTATTATCACTGATTATCATGATGTGATTTTGCTGTTAGGTGAAAACCTCACTTTGAGGGCCTGAAATGCGGTGTGATTTCTGAGCTATCAAGCCTGCATCCAGTAGATTTTTTTAAATCAGGGTTGGCACTTTCTTATCACTAGCCCCTCTCTGTGTGATAGCACTGGGCCTCGGGGGCAGTTAACACAGCGTGGGATTGTTTGACAGTAGTGATAAAACTGTCAAAAACTGATAAGAATGTGACCGAGTTGATTACCACGATGGTGGAAATCAAACTAACGACAGAATCACCTAATGTAATAAGTTTTTACAAAATTCGAATTACCTGAAAGTTTCCTTTAAGCATATCAATCAGGTGCACGTGGAGAATCGGTATACGATCACTTGGTAGTTGGGCTGGAAGGAAGGGGACGAAGTAAATCCGCTTAGCCTTGACGAACAACATTTTCACTGCATTTCTGAAGCGGGAGAAGTGAGTCAGTCGGAGTTCTACCCTGTCCTTGATGAAACGGCATTCCACTGTGTCATCCCGAGACCACGAGGAAGCTGTGTGGGTAAATACGTTATGGTTATGGTTTACGTCTTAAATTTGTAACAGATGGAGAAAGGGCAGGCCAAGAAGGGCCACGGTCTTTTTGTTACAGGATCATAACGACTACATAAAACATAAAACATTGAATTTTATACATTCATATATCACAGCGACATTCTTGGAAACCTTGTAAAAATATATACTAGGTAAGCAAGAGTGGAATTTTTTTGAGATGAGCTTCAGTTACTTTCAAGCAGTCACTCCTTATGATAGTATGTATATATCTAATTCTGATCTGTGTTTAAATTGAAGATTACCCAACACTCCAGCATGATATAAGCATAGTAGAATTCCATACATAGCAATTGCAGTAGTTATCGGCTAGATGAGGGTAATTTCTGTATTTCCATCGTACGTATTCTCTGTATAAATAAATTTAGCATATTATATTGCTTAAATATCCATTAAACATGTGTTAAAGCATGCAGCCCGTGAGCTTAGACATTAACACTAAATTTCGAAAGAAAGACATAACGCCTACCGGAATCATCATCACTTTTAGTGAACACCACACTCTCCATACTCTCCGGGTCTGTGCAGATGGCGCAGTGGGGCATCGATACTGTGATAGGCTTCTTAAACCTCAGGCCAGATGGCGAACAGCGGATGCCAAAGTTGACCATCATCTCATCATCTCGCAGGACCAGGTCATCAGGCGGCCTCGTCAGGATCTCGAGGGAAATCTCGTGCGAGGTCCCTTCTTCCAATGCTCCGGCAGGAATAGAGACAGTGACGTCATAATGAACAACGCTCAGTTCGCCGCCGAGGTGGTCAAAGGCCCCGCACGCTGTGGCCAGTGAGTGTACTGTCGTAGAACCTATAACCAAAAGATGATAAATTCCATATGTCGAAGATATTGGAGGTTTAATTATGCTATTCCACTCTTACCTAGTGAACGACACTCTTGGTTAAAACGACACGATGCTACCAACATGGCTTAAGAAGGTAGTCGCAGGGTTGCCAAATTTGAGTGTGACTTTGCGAGGGTGCGAAGCAACTAAGCGGAGAGAGGGTGTGGGGGAGGAGTGTGTATTTTTGTGCATTTCTGACATAAAATTGTAAAATCTGGTGCATGTCTAATGCAACTCGAACATATATTTTCATAAAGAAATCACAATTATGAAATATGCAACCCCCAAATAATTTTTGCAAAGTTTCATATAGAGTTTTAACATTACACCAAATGCCACAGGGGGAGGGGTGTCTCACCTTCCACGGTTAGGGAGCTTTTGCAGTTTGTATTTGAAATTGTGCAATTTGGTGCATAGTTTGACTTGGCATTGAGTAAAATCTGAGTAAATTTGTCATGATTTAATCGCCCGATCGGGAAATGTACCTTACTTTATATATAACAATTATTATGAAATGCCTTTGCTCTAATAACTGGATGTTATACAATCATATAGTTGAAATGCATTTACATGAACATGATACAAATCTGCCCCTACTTTGTCATATACTAAGATCGAAAGTGACGATTTTGATAAGGAGCTGTAGTTAAGAATGCACTAGACAGAGAGGGTCCCCCAAAATGGAAGAAAATGATATTGACGGCTAATACAAATACGCATCTCACGACTACGTTTTTGTAAGATTGTAAGATTGTATTGACTCTATCGACCCCCTCTCGGGGTACGAGAGTACAAACATATTTACATAGTATAAATATAACAATAGTATAACAATGATAAACATGTGATAATATGAACAATGATAAACATAATTATGATAATATAAACAATGAAAACAAAAACATGAAATGAACAATGATAAACATGTGATAATATAATTATGAACAAATGAACATATTTAAAGATCAAGGCGAACTGGGCAATTCACCCTTCTACCGCTACGAGTGTGCCCAATAACATTACTCACTTGTGAGATATCATTTACAGGGTTACCAGCTATCCTTGGTTCTTTAGAAAAATGTGACATAATTATGGTAACGAATTTGGCTAATTTCTTTAACTGGCAAGGATGAACTGTATTAACAATATTATACATGTGCAATGCACTTGGTCCTAGGCTACTACCACACCAATTATTTGGTATATACTTCTTTCTCTCATTTTGAAAGAATGGACATACAACAATATAATGAAATTCATCACCAATGTCTATTGTACAGAGTGGGCATTGCAATTCATGTACTACATTTGCATAAAATCTGCCTGTATTGACTGGTAATCTATGTGATCTACATCTAAACTTGCTTAAAGCTATTGCTTCTTTCTGACATAGTATCTGCAGGTACTTTTCATATGCCAACTTACTCTTAAACATCCTATAGTTAGTACAAATTCTATTTGACCAGGTAGCTGCACTCCATTCCTGACTAGAAATGTCAGAAAGCCTAATTTTCATAGTATTCATAATCCAGGCAGCACTATATCCTTCTCCTTGGGCTCGCCAAACGTTCCCGAGTCCTGCCAAATCAAAGCTGTTTGCAAGAAACTCAACCCATTGTGACTTTATATTATTTACACGTTGTGCTTCACCTTGGGACTGCAAAAGACATTTTAAAAGAATCAATGAATACTTTGATTGCTTTCCCTTAACTAGCCTAACCCAATATCCAATCATTCTACACTTAATTGTATCCAATATTTTACCACGTCCCGTTTCCCCATAAACCATGCAGTAAGGTGTGCACTTATTTACAAACAATATTGTTCTTAAACAAATTTCTTTGAAAAACTTCACGTTGATCTATAAACTCATAGCCCCAGACCTCAGCACCATATAATAGAACTGGCAAAACTAAATGATCAAATAAATGACATTGTGTATCAACAGATAAATGCAACCTCTTTGCCTTTACTAAGATATTATACATTGCCTTTCTAGCTTGTGTAACCTGTTTAGAATTTTTTTTTTTTAATTACCATTATAATTAAATGTCACCCCTAAATATACAAAGTCATAAACAACTTCCAGTATTCCACCATCATAAACAAATTCTGGAATTCTTCTAACTTTCCCACGTGAAAAACAACAATTTTTGTTTTGCTGGCATTAACAGTTAGGTGGCAAGTATCACAACAAACTTTCACTGCGTTTAGAGCTTTTTGCAACTCTTCAGGAGTTTCTGCCAAAATAGTATCATCAGCATAACGAGAATAAATCTTATACATTTCAACATCATCAAAATGCAACCTATTTTTAATAAAAGTATTACTCCAAGCCCTTGTACGAGTTTCCAATAGATTGTCAAAAATCGTTCAAATAAGTAGAAAACAAGGGAGATGACAGGTTTTCACCTTGACGCACTCCAATATTGCATGCAAATAAATTAGACATCTCTCCCTTGTTAGCAACACTTATACATATTTCTTATAACATTAACAATCTTTCCTTTTACTCCTATTCTGAAGATTTTGACCCACAGTGCTGCACGATCAATCAAATCAAAGGCTTTCTTATAATCAATAAATGCACAATAAAGGCGTTTTGAATTTTGTAAATAAACATCAATTATAGACTTTAAAACATACACATTATCAGTGGTTAAATAATTGGACCGGAAGCCAGCTTGCTCTTCTCCTAACAAACTTTCATCCTCAAAGAACTGAGTGATCCTATAATTTAAAATTGATGTAAACAGTTTACCTAAGCAACTCAATAAAGTAATGACTCTATAATTATCAGGGTTTGCATTCTCGCCCTTATTCTTAAATATAGGAATTATTATTCCAATACACCATTCAGTTGGGACAATACCAGAATCCAATACATCATTAAATAACTTAACTACAACCTGGAGAATCTCTGGTGAGCAACTTTTAAGGAACTAATTTCTAATAGAATCCCTTCCACAAGCTTTAGTATTCTTAAGCTTCTTAATCATCATCTCAACTTCATTCAAAGTAATAGGAACATCGAGACAAACATTTGTCTGAGACAACTCTTGCATAACAATTTGGGGATCTGGTTCATCAACCTCCCTAGAACTTAAGCGACTAAAATTATCTACAAAATCCTTCAATAAAACATTACCCATGTCTTTTCTTTTGTGTCCTTTCTTATCGTTCAATAGCTGTCAATATTTTCTTAGGATTGTTTGTCCGCAAGGAACGCAATAATTTATTCAAATTATGAGAATATAACCTCTTTTTAAAACGTAACAAATTCCTATAAGATTTCCCTGCCTCATCATGATCTCTTGAATCAACAGGAACATCAGAGTTCCTTAACAATTTTACCTTTCTCTTCCATCTATTTTTAACATTCAAATATTCCTTCCGAGCTTCCCTACATTCAATATCGAACCATGGCTGTTGTTGACCTTGCTTACGCTGATTATTACTTATCTTACTTCTATTGTTTCTATAATGCTTTAATTTACAGACTCCAATTTCCTGTGCTGTACTCAAAAACATGGGAATACAATATATCAATACTCTCTTGATCGACAACAGCTTCAAGTTAGTCTACATATTCATGCATTAACTCGCTACAATCTTTAGTATGTTGCCTAAAATCTAACACACTATCGCTATTCCATTGAAAAGCAAGAAAATCGGACTTGTCTAGCCCTGTGAGTTCTTCCCTTATTTCATTTCTCGATGAATCACCATTCAAGTCAGCTTTCGATTGCAAGGTCAGCATGATAGGGCAGTGTACATCAGACAAACAGCTATCAAATATATTAACATTAAATTCTTGCACTAATGGAAATAATCGTTTAGAGAGTATAGCATAATCAACAGCGCTACAACCACCATTCTTATTATAACAGATATATTTTCCAATATTCTGATCACTACCTGCCCTACCATTCACAATTCTTAAATCAGAGCTTTGGCACATTTCAAAAACCTTCTTACCACTTATATTAACAACTGCATCACTATTAGAACGAGGATTAAGAATATCTGTGTCATGCATATCTAAATCACCATCACAAGCACCTAGGCTGGACGGGTCCACACAATTGTCTACATCCAAAAAATCATTAAGCAACCCTGTCTTGGCATTAAAGTCCCCTAATAAACAAAATGGCGCATCATATTGTAACAAACATAAACTCAAAAGCATATTTTCTTGCGTGAGCCGCGGAAAAATCACAATGCTTTCTCCTTTTCTATGACGTCATCCAATACGTTAACTACACACGCGATGTAATTGTTATCGCTTTGTGCGGTGGATTCCCTGTATTCCGGAGTCAGGTTTAATTAAACTTCAGGTTTAAGCAAGGTTTAAGGCAGGTTTGAATTATGCATTTAAACCTCAAGTCTAAATTCTATATTCTGAAGTCGGGTTTAACGACCCATGGTTTAAGGCGGGTTTAACTTGAACGTGTACAGTAAAGGGCTGAGTTAAACTGTGTGTACACATAGTTTAAGGATGGTTTAAACAACTTTAGATCATGATACAAACTCGGAAATTAGTGTTATTTGTTTTCCACAGTTGCACATCAATGGGATAGTCTTTTAGAAAGCTTGTGAACCATCTATGCGTTCATTTCGATCAAAAAATCAATATAAGCTCATCAGAATCACAACAGAAAAGCTGCATGAGGCTTTTCAATACATCAGACATCTACTGCAGTGCCGACCGGGAAGTTATGGCGTAGTATAGGTTGATGAGTGACCTTCGTGCCTTCGAATATTCAAGTCACGATAACTAAACAAATTGCCGCGGTACTCAATATTGTTTTCCGATGCAGAACTTGTGCGAGTTTCATGGTACAGATTTAAGTTATTAATTTGTTAGCGCAGCTTTTCTGTTCGGTCTGACAAGGTTTTAATATGTTCGAAGGAATGCATTGCATGCACTAAGCACTACTGGATACGCGTAATACACGGTACACGTACACAACGCTAGTGCATAGCGCATACACTAGCCATGGATGTGTATGGTACATGTAAAAAAGCCCGGATGTTGTGGTATATCGAGTCTTCATTCAAGATGTTGATGTTTAAATTTTGGAATAAAACTTCCACAAAAAGACAAATTTATTCCTCCTATCGTTATGAAAACATTTAGAATTGATTGTATAAACTACAGAGATGATAAATATAAAAAAGTACCTATATTGAACCTATATTGAACAAATTTCAAATATTAGTTACGATCAGGTGACTTGTTTGCATCAATGCTTGGTCGTTCAGCACATGCGTAATTGACTTAGACTCAGGTTTAACTAAACCTGACTTCAGAAACTGAAATTTAGTTAAACTTGCCTTAAACTGGAGTTGAGGTTTAAAGGAGGGGGGAAATCCCGGCTTTGATTCAGGTTTATAGCTTTGAATATGTGCCTTTATTGTGTACCACATTTTTTTCTTCAAAAAAATCCTTAAGTTGGGCAAAAAGGGAAAATTTCATGCAAATCTTTGGCTCTTTTTCGCGTCGGCGTTCCATACTCCTAAAAAAGTTATTTATAGCGGAGCGGAGCTCATCGAGTCATGTCGTCACATGCAGACCAAAACACGGAATTGCGATAATTGTTTGCAACGTGGTTCAATGCAAAACTTTGACTTGCTAGTAAAACAAACTCCTTTTTGCTTGGAAATTAAGGATTAACTGAAATGCCTCAGAAATGCATTGCAGCAGGATGTAGGAACACAAACTAAGGAAGGAATTAGCCTGCACCGTTTTCCTAAGGATCCACGTATTAGGCGGATTTAGACTTAAAAAGTTAAATTAACGAGGGCCGACTGGGAAGCACCAGCTAGCGTTGTGTGCAGCGAGCGCAGGTCTGCCATAGTGTCAGCGGCCCTGTTCCTTGAGATACGTTATGCTATAGTGGGCTAGCTGTCGCGCCAAGTTTCAATATTACAAAGTTCCGAAAAGCAAGGGAAATGCAAGATTATTACGATCGCACCTATTCTAGACTATTTCTTAATTTACTTACATGTTTGCAAGGCTTTCGAAACAAATACGAGGACGATAACCTGCAAAAACGGCACAAAAAATGCGCTGATAATCTTGGTAATCTCCCTCTGCACACGCTCGCCAACGACTTGAGTTTTGGATTTGTTTACTTCGGGAAAAGTAATATTTTGCTCAAAACTGATCAGAACTAATTCTGAATGTTCTGTAAATATATTTCCGTAAATATTGTTAGATAGATCCATCAAAGCATCGATGCTTGTCATTTTATTGCCGCATAAAAAGATGAATTTGAGTGCGAAACACCGCATTTTTGTACAACATGTTTTGAGACGTGATCTGATGAAGCCGCCTACTAGGGTTCATTATGATAGGGTTAGGCTAGGCCTGCGCTAGCGGCAGCGTTCTTGCGTGCTGATTGGCCGGAATACCGGGCTGGGAATAAGACTGCTAATCATATCGGAGACTTCCTCGAAGCGATTTTAGAGTGAGTATGCGCCTTTATTTGGCAATTATATTTGTTGTATTTGTGGAGACTTATAATGAAAACAAAATTATGAAAATGGTGTCTGCAAATATGAGGAAATTGTCATGAATTTGCTCAGCCACGCTCAAATCTGTATGGTTGCACCTCTATCACTTCCACTCCATTTTGGCTGCCGACGCACATTTGGAATTTTATCTTCAGGATCTGTCAATTAAAAACTCGATTCTGACTCTGATCCAGATCCTTCGTCTAATTCACGCTCACTGTTAGAATCAAATGAATCTGAGTGTGGATCCTCCATAATTATAAACTCAAACAAATGTATGTAAATATTGAAAAAATATCGAAATAATATCTCTCTGTCAACGTGATTATATGCGCTTAGCGTGTACGTCTATGACAATTCGAGTATCGGGGATCCTGCGATTGCATGCATGTGATGTCACAACGATGACGTCATTTTTCTTCGCCCGGACTCAATTTTTTTGGAGGGCACTTTCAAAGTAAATTTTCAGGTCCTCATATCATTTATAAATAATTGTCCAAGTGCAAAACGGTTGTTTTATTCGAAATCTACATTAAATTGGCTTTCTGAAGGGCTAAAATACCATTTTCAGCTGATTTTCTTGTCGCCATATCTTTAAGTCGAGTTTAGTAAGACCTCAGGTTTAGCTTAAACCAAGTTTAACTAAACCTGACTCCAGAATACGGGCTTATGTGTTTAAAATACAACCTACGCAGGTGAGGAATGTAATAATGTTTATAACCCAATGCTTGATAGTAAAATAGAGTAGGGTAGCGTAGTCGGGCCAATCGGGGGGGGGGGGGGGGGGGGGGGAGCAAACCTGATGTGTTTCCCGATATAACAAAATCCCCTTATGCTTTTAAAAATGTTTTTTTTTAGCAAATCAATATTTGGCAATTATATTTGTTGTATTTGTGGAGACTTATAATGAAAACAAAATTATGAAAATGGTGTCTGCAAATATGAGGAAATTGTCATGAATTTGCTCAGCCACGCTCAAATCTGTATGGTTGCACCTCTATCACTTCCACTCCATTTTGGCTGCCGACGCACATTTGGAATTTTATCTTCAGGATCTGTCAATTAAAAACTCGATTCTGACTCTGATCCAGATCCTTCGTCTAATTCACGCTCACTGTTAGAATCAAATGAATCTGAGTGTGGATCCTCCATAATTATAAACTCAAACAAATGTATGTAAATATTGAAAAAATATCGAAATAATATCTCTCTGTCAACGTGATTATATGCGCTTAGCGTGTACGTCTATGACAATTCGAGTATCGGGGATCCTGCGATTGCATGCATGTGATGTCACAACGATGACGTCATTTTTCTTCGCCCGGACTCAATTTTTTTGGAGGGCACTTTCAAAGTAAATTTTCAGGTCCTCATATCATTTATAAATAATTGTCCAAGTGCAAAACGGTTGTTTTATTCGAAATCTACATTAAATTGGCTTTCTGAAGGGCTAAAATACCATTTTCAGCTGATTTTCTTGTCGCCATATCTTTAAGTCGAGTTTAGTAAGACCTCAGGTTTAGCTTAAACCAAGTTTAACTAAACCTGACTCCAGAATACGGGCTTATGTGTTTAAAATACAACCTACGCAGGTGAGGAATGTAATAATGTTTATAACCCAATGCTTGATAGTAAAATAGAGTAGGGTAGCGTAGTCGGGCCAATCGGGGGGGGGGGGGGGTGGGAGCAAACCTGATGTGTTTCCCGATATAACAAAATCCCCTTATGCTTTTAAAAATGTTTTTTTTTAGCAAATCAATGGGGGAAGATTACCTCTATAGTTCTGCCACTGGTCAAATAGCCCGCTGTATGTATGTGACATAAAACATTCCGAAAAATATTGTAATATTTGCTTTTGTATAAGCACCTGCCAACATCACCAGCAAACTTAAGTGTGGATGTAAACGTAAAGCTCACATGTATACTTCTGATTGGCAACGAACCTAGATCCTGTACAGGCTGTTCATTCAGTCAAGTTCTAAACATTCATGTCCCTAGTATAATCATGTGTGGTGCATCAACCCGTGCGGAATAAATACAGAGCCATTTCAATGGTGTCAAAAACACTAGATGAATGTAAGTAATGTAATAATGTATTCTACAATTTGATGCAAGGAAAACTTACCTGGGCCATGTTCAAGTTCAGTTCCGGATGATTGGCTGATAGGAAATCAAAAAGAAAAAGCCCAGTATTTGTTTGTAGGCGGAATACAGGGAGATGATACCGCAGTATAGGCTAGCTTACTATTAATTTGTTATAATCTTTTGTACGGATATGATTTTTTATTTGAGGGAACAATGAATAAGCATTAAAGAACAACTTTGTCCCATGGACATTTTGGGGAAGGGAGAACCTGGTTGAAATTAGCAATCTGGTTATTGTCACCATTTTACTACTGAGTAAGTCATGCTCTTTTATCAGCCCACTATGAAATGTATGAATAATATTATACCTTTAACGAGGTTAACAATGTTTAAGCACTGGGCCGGTAGTCATTTGCTCCTTTTATGATATATTTGTATAAAACAAATAGTAACTTTTCCTTTGTGAGTGTTTAATTAGATTATGCGTTTTATGATGTTGTGCCGGATACCAACCTTTTGTCTACTCTCTCTTGATCTCTCTTTGCTTCCGCACAAATGAAATATTCTTCAACATCGACGTGACCATTCCGCGATGCATAGTGGCGGGCTGTATATCCATCACTATTTGTAAGCTTCCCGTTGGCCCCATGACATAAGAGATGATCGACAACTCCAAGATGACCATTGAATGCTGCTACATGTAAAGCAGACGATCCACCATCGGCACAAGTGTTGATCTGAGCGCCTTCTGCTAATAAATATTTGACTGTATCGAGATGACCATTCATTGATGCTGCAAACAGGGGTGTCATTCCAATATCATTTCCCTTGTTCACATTAGCTCCTTGACTGTTCAGATATTTGACAGTATCGAGATGACCATTGAGGGATGCTGCATACAGGGGTGTTGTCCCAGTATTATTTCCCTTATTCACATTAGCCCCTTGACTTTTCAGATATTTGACAGTATCGAGATGACCCTTCAGGGAAGCTGCATACAGGGGTGTTGATCCAATATTATTTCCCTGGTTCACATTAGCCCCTTGACTTTTCAGATATTTTACAGTATCGAGATGACCATTTTTCGATGCATAAAGCAGGGCTGTCAATCCACTTTTATCTCCCTGGTTCACTTCAGCCCCTAGGCTTGCCAGATATTTGACTATTTCGATATGACCTTCCTCTGATGCTACATGCAAAGCTTTCATTCCATCATTAGTTTCCATATTCAAATCAGCCCCATGACTTGACAAATATATAACTATATCAAGATGACCCGATAGTGATGCGGCATGTAGGGCTGTCCATCCATCACGATTTCCCTTGTTCATATCAGTCCCATGACTTGACAAATATTTTACTGTATTGAGATGACCATTATGTGATGCGAAATGTAGGGCTGTCAATCCATCATTATCTCCCTTGTTTCCATCGGCCTCTTGACTTGTCAGATATTTGACAGTTTCTAGATAACCATTCTGTGATGCAGTATGCAAGGGCGTCTTTCCATAATTATCTGCCTTGTTTACATCAGCTCCTTGACTTGTCAAATATTTTACTGTATCGACATGACCATTCTGTGATGCAGCATGGAGGGCTGCTCTCCCATCATTATCTACCTTGTTTGCATCAGCCTCTTGACTTGTGAGATATTTGACAGTATCTAGATGACCATTCTGTGATGCAGTATGCGAGGGCGTCTTTCCATCATTATCTCCCTTGTTTACATCAGCTCCTTGACTTGTCAGATATTTTACTGTATTGAGATGACCATTCTGCGATGCAGCATGGAGGGCTGCTCTCCCAGCATTATCTCCCTTGTTTACATCGGCCTCTTGACTTGTGAGATATTTGACATTATCTAGATGACCATTATGTGATGCAGTATGCAAAGGCGTCTTTCCATCATTATCTTCCTTGTTTACATCAGCTCCTTGACTTGTCAGATATTTGACAGTATCTAGATGACCATTCTGTGATGCAGAATGCAGGGGCGTCGTTCCACCATTACTTCCCTTGTTTACATCAGCCCCTTGACTTGTCAGATATTTGACTATTTTGACATGACCAGTGTGTGATGCAATATGTATTGCTGTTAATCCAGCATTAGTTGAATTGTTCACATCAGCCCCATTGCTTGTCAGATATTTTACTTTATCGAGATGACCATTCATCGATGCCACTTGCAGGGCTGTCAGTCCAACATTATTTGCCTTGTTTACATCAGCCCCTTGGCTTGTGAGATATTGGACTGTACGGACATGACCGAACAATGATGCTGTATGCAGGGCTGTGTCCCCATTTTTATCTTCCTTGTTCACATCAGCTCCACGATGTATCAGATATTTCACTGTATCTATATGATCTTTCTGTGATACAGTATGTTCTGTCCATCCCAACTGAGTTATCATGTTCAAATCATACTTTTGTCTTGTCAGATTATTCACTGTATCAAGATGAAGATTCATTGATGCTACATGCAGAGGTGCTTTCCCATCATCATCTTCCTTGTTCACATCAGCCCCTTGACTTATCAGATATTTCACTGTATCGAAATTACCGTTGCGTGATGCAGTATGTAGGGCTGTCCATCCACTATTAGTTTCCTTATTCACATTAGCCCCTTGGCTTGTCAAATATTTCACTGTATCGAGATGACCATAGAATGATGCAGAATTCATGGCTGAATTTCCATCGTTATCGTCCTTGTTCACATCAGCCCCTTGACTTATCAGATATTTCACGGTATCGAGATGACCATTGAGTGATGCGGCATGCAGGGAAGTCTGTCCTGTATTAGTTCCTTTGTTCACATCAGCCCCTTGACTTGTAAGATATTTGACTATATTGAGATGACCATAAAGCGACGCTCCAAATAAGGGTGTCACACCATTATTACCTTCCTTATTCACATCATTCCCTTGACTTGTCAGATATTTGACAGTGTCTAGATGACCATGCTGTGAAGCAGTATGCAGGGCTATTTGGCCTTCATTATATACCTTGTTCACACGAGCCCCTTGACTTTTGAGATATTTTACTGTTTTGAGATGACCATTCTGTGAAGCTGCATATACAGGGGTATTCCCGTTTTTATCTTCTTTTTTCACATCAGCCCCTTGACTTGTGAGATATTTGACTATATTGAGATGACCACTCAACGATGCTGCATGTAAGGCTGTCCATCCAGTATTAGTTTCATTGTTTACATCCGCTTCTTGATCTATGAGATATTTAACTGTTTCGAGATGACAATTTTGTGAAGCTACGTGTAAGGGTGTTTGTCGGGTATTCGTTCCCTTGTTCACATCAGCCCCGTGGCATGTCAGATGTTTGACTATATCAAGATGACCATTCAGCGATGCTGCATGTAGGGCTGTCCAGCCAGTATTATTTCCCTTGTTCACATCAGCCTCTTGATCTATAAGATATTTCACTGTTTCGAGATGACAATTCTGTGAAGGTGCATGTAAGGGTGTGTTCCCATCATTATCTTCTTTGTTCATATCAGCCCCTTGACTTGTCAGGAATTTGACAACATCGAGATGACCATTTTGCGATGCTGCATGTAGGGCTGTCCGTCGAGTATTCGTTTCTTTGTTCACATCAGCCCCTTGACTTGTCAGATATTTGACCGTATCGAGATGACCATTATGTGATGCAACATGTAGGGCTGTAATTCCATCATTATTTTCATTTTTAACATCAGCTCGTTGACTTGTCAGATATTTCACTGTATCGAGATGCCCATTCTGTGATGCAGCATACAGGGCCGTGTGCCCTGTATTATCTTTCTTGTTTACATCATCCCCTTGACTTGTCAGATATTTGACTGTATCGAGATGGCCGCTCAGCGATGCTTCATGGAGGGCAATTTTCCCATCATTAGCTTCCTTGTTGACATCACCACCTTTACTTGTCAAATATTTCACTGTACGTAGATAACCATTCGTTGATGCCGTATACAAGGCCGTACAACCAAAAATATTTACCTTGTTTACATCAGCCCCATAACTTGTCAGATATCTTACTGTCTCGAGATGACCATTCATTGATGCGATATGCAGGGCTGTCAGTCCACCATTATTTCCCTTGTTTACATCAGCCCCATGACATGTGAGAAATTTGGCTGTACGAAGATGACCTTTTAGTGATGCTACATGCAAAGCAGTGTTCCCATGTTTATCTTCCTTGTTCACATCAGCTCCATGACCTATCAGGTATTTCACTATATCGAGATGACCATTCTCTGATGCAGCACGCAGAGCTGTCCATCCATCTGTATCTTCCTTGTTCACATCGGCCCCTTGACTTATCAGATATTTGACTGCATCAATATAGCCATGCAGCGATGGCGCATACAGGGCTGTTTTCCCAGAAGCATCTTCTTTGTTAACGTTAGCCCCTTGACTTGTCAAATATGCTACTGTATTCAGATGGCCATTCAGTGATGCAACATGCAGAGGCGTGTTTCCATAGTTATCTTCCTTATTCACATCAGCCCCTTGACTTATCAGATATTTCACTTTATGAAGACGACCGTTAAGTGATGCGTCGATAAGGGCTGCTGTTACATCATTAATTCCTTTGTTTGCATCAGCCCTTTGGCTTGTCACATATTTCACTGTAAAAGGAGGACCACTCCGGCATGATGCCGCTTGGACGGCTGATATCCCTTGATAACCTTCCTTGTTCTCATTAGCCCCGTGACTTGACATGTATTCCACTGAATGTTGATGATCATTTCGTGATGCTTCACTCTTGTTAATACTAATAACTTCATTTTTCGGAAATATGAAGCTTTTTTCGTGAAATTTCTCTGATTCTTCATGGAGGACTTTCCAGCCACTATATATCTTGTCCATATCAGCCATTGTCATTATCGCATGCTGAAGGATGTTGGTAAATTCTGCCTCCATTGGTGATACTTTTACAGGATTAACCGTTATCAATGGCCGCTCTCCTGCCATGGTTATTTCGTTATAGTGTCATGTCATCAATACTGACATCAGTTTTGTTCCTGTTCTATCATGAGTTTGGGCATCAATATTTCCATTCGTTATCTGTAGTACACTAGCCGATATTTTGTTTTACAACACACACTAAATTAGATCACGGATTCATTTTAAATTAACAAAAGCAAAAATATCTAACAGAAAGGTCTTGTAAAAG
Organism: Echinarachnius parma; assembly: GCA_037951105.1. Lineage (NCBI taxonomy): Eukaryota > Metazoa > Echinodermata > Echinoidea > Clypeasteroida > Echinarachniidae > Echinarachnius > Echinarachnius parma. Next base: position 76,601 of record JBAMJV010008270.1, read on the forward strand.
CGGTGATATAGGACTCTTTTTCAGATCTAAATTTGTTCGTATAATTGAACGTTAACGAACTATGTCAATCGTCCCAAAATATCGTTCGCATTCACATTTTTTTTCTTCACATACACGCCTAAACTGTAGATTTTAGATCATGCATTTGCGTGAAGTTCAAAGCACTCCTCATTTCGTGGAAGACACGGCGTGCTGGAGAATAAGCTGCACCTTAGAAATATGCTAGATTGATGAGGCGTTAGATTTCCTTTTTAAGCTTGTAAATAAGTAGGTCCTAAAGTAATACAATTAAATTGTGTTCTCGGATAATACGTAACGGAGATGAAGTCACGACTTCTCACTGGTTCGCTGTTTATAAAACACAGTTTAAGTAACATGTTCTCCGACGTCTTTTCAAACAGTGTAGGCGTACTTGCAAATGTATTTTGTCATGTCCTTGTTCTATGTCCCCTGCAGTCCCCAGGCTTCGCTGGTTCAATGAGTGTCTCCTAAAGCCGAATGGGCGCCAATATCTACTGATACTCCTTTCTGAATTCCACTGTGCTTTTCCTGTTGTACAAAAATCATTTGCTAAGGTAATGAATTCCTTTCCGCATCTCTATTCGGCCCGCTATAATGGTCCATGCAATCCGTAAGCTTCTGTAAGAGGCGCCATCTGAACGGCCATGCAAGTACACATTGATGTAAACGCTGTTCTAATTGTCAACACACGGGATTGGGATATATATATTGATGTGTATCCAGTTATAAGCTATGCCAGTTGACGAGCGACAATCGCGAATATTTAATAGACGATCACAGCACACTGTAACCACAATCCACAGGCTAGAACAATATTTGAAAAATTTTCTGTTGTTGCACTTTAGCTCAGGCCAACGTATTAGCATGTCATGTATGAATGCATAATACATGTACCCTTTTCATTCTTTCCATTAAAAAATCCATTGCTACTCTCTGTATAGGTGCAATGTACCATATTACAACACAATGCGAGTTACTAGTACACAAAGCGCCTCGAATCAAAATAAATACAATGCGATATTCCATTCCATTGAACTTTGAACTTACATGTATGCTATGTGTATAGATATTATTAGTCATAGCAGGACTTGTGATCACTTACTATATTTTGAGTTACAAATTAGTCACACGCGTCCCGCTGCACTAACATGGAATAAGATTAATCTACTAATACACTTAACAATTTTATATTAATATAATAAATATACATACTACCATTTCATATGCATTAGCACTCATTTGCAAAAATTATACTTATTGCATTACGTTTCACTAAGTTAGCCGTGATCTCCACCACGGTGGAAATCAACTCAACCATTTTAATAGCTTTCGTCAACATTCCATGCCCTGTTAACTGCCCCCCGAGACCTAGTGGTATTATAGAGATAATCTCCTCCGGTTACACGCAGTAAACCGATAAGAACGGTGTAAACGGTGATAAAATTCTACTAGAGGCACGAATCTCTCAACCTCTCCTCAGGCCTGAGAAGCGGTTATTTTCTAACCTGGGTGAAACGTAATGGGTACTTGTACGTAAATATGTAAAATATTGTTTCATGCTTCATAAAGACTAATGCAATTATTGGTTTGCCTTGAGGCATAATTTGTTAAATCTCCTCATTATTAATGCATAAACACTAACATGATATATTGGATGTTTTTGTTAACACATTGTAGTATACTTTACAGAGTGTGTCAATATTGCCAGAAATTACTGACTCTGACACAATTATTAAAACTGACTACGATTTTTGAAATTTCAGCTCTGCGATTGGTGATTGAACACCACGTGGGACTTGCTATGTGCACGTTTCCTGCTCAACGGTTAGCTGTAGTTGAATAAGCCAATACGGAGCTGGAATGCCAAATATTACAAATGTTTCTGATATCCTCTGACATTTTGCTAGCAATTCACTGTTCTATAATTTTGTCCACTTTTTGAAAACATTTACACGAATCTTATATTCATAACAAAAAGTTTGTGAATAACAAATATTCGTTTTTTATCTCTTTCAATTTGAACAGAAACAAATAATAATACGAACTTTGGAACATCCGTCTTGTTATTAGATCTTTTCTACTCGATATGAAATATCAGTGTCCCGACTTATTTATTATGTATAGAGCTCCAAGGCCGGCGATTCTTTTTGACAAAACTGTTTGATGGCTTGAACAAAGAAAACCACATGCAGACACTAACAAAGGAGTAATATATAACTGTGGTCTGATTTGTCCACTGAGTGATCAATGAATGGTTCATGATAAATTAATGTCATATATGGCCTGAAATGCTAAGTGATGTTTGCTTACTCATTGTCATAATGTTTTTTTTTTTTTTTGGGGGGGGGGGGGGGGGTGTCACATGGCCCTCCATTTATTTAACAAAAAGTAACATGCATAAGGGGAAATCAAGAACAAAATAAAAACAAAACAGAGTTCCCTCAATAATGTCGTTCCCCTCTAATCAGAGTAAGAAATAGGGAAAGACATTAGAGGCAATTGTGGGTGAGTACATGGCCGTTTTCTAAGGGGGGGGGGGGGGGGGGGGTAAAGTCTTTTGCCCGATTAATCATCCTTCCCGCATTTTCACCTGACAAGCAAAAAAAAGAGGAACAAATCCCCACCTCATTGATGCAACCTCATCACCCCCGCCTACCACGCATATTTGGGTAGATTTGGACGATTCAGACAGGTTGGGTAGATATGACTGAGTTAGCCAAATCTCAATTGAAAGGTGTACGACCCGATACATACCAATACAGCGTCCTTTATGACGTCAGATCATGAATACCGTCACAGGTGGTATCACGGTGCTTAGTATTGAGTGTTTTTAGAGTTCCCTTTTAGCCTTACGACATTCTAGTACCGGTTTGAGGACTGACTTGTGATAAAAATCATTCGATAATTGTTCGATATTTTACAGCATATGAGGGTGTCAAGATGCGGGGTGAGGCAAAAGGTACAACATAAGTAAGGCAAATAAAAAGAAAAATAGCAAACAATTAAACAAACAAACAAACAACTAAACGTGCAGTTTAAATTAATTTACCATATATTTTTTACTTTAATACAATCCAAAATTGTTCTTAGGGTCGATTTACCACCAAGGTTCTTTGATTGCTCACTGGTACTCCCAATGCAACTCTTTTTTTTATTATTATGAATGCAAATGTTTAACGATTACAACCAACAATAGTTTAAATTTAAAGGTGCACCTGTAAAGTGTCTATAACTCCACATCAATTAATTTGAGCTTCCACATTTATCTTCTATTGTGTTGCTTGGCTTATGGTAAGAGAAGAATAAAATAGGGATTAGATTTTTCAAATGCCCCTTTAGTATGACGATATCTATCATTGACAATCGTTCATTTCAAGAGCATTAATGAACGGTCATACACCTCATACACGTCATACAATAATTCATAATTAAAGCTGACGGAAATTCCCGCCTTTTTAACCAGGAAACCAGTGTTCTTTTTCAATGAAACTTTCACACATCATTTGGACATATCTTACAATGATTTTGTATAGGATTAAAGTCTTTAATGTCATTTAGGGTAATATCTGACACTTTAAATGTGCACCTTTAATATTTTAACTTGCGATGATATTAGTTGGCACTGTTTATTGCTTTAAAACAGTGAAACGAAAACTTATTTGATTTTGTATGTAGACAAATAAAATGTGTGTTCCTGTAGCCAATAAGGTATGCAAATGGTTGTTGTATACCTCACTTAAGTCAACTTATATATAGAGGGCGCCAAATTTGAAATAAATCGTAATTTATGTCATTCCATTTAAAAAGGAGTGCATGTATCTAATAAATTGATGAAAAATATAACAAGAAATAACAGATTTTGATGCAAAAAGAGTACTTAGAAATTAGAAAAAGTACGAGAAGAAAGCAAGCCGATGCATCTTAGGATTTGTACTGGCCGTAAGCCCATATAGACACGCCGTAAACATGAACAGCATGGGCCTAGCACGGACACCGTTTTCATTTGTCCAAATTTTGCAAGATTTAGCGACTGAATTTTGGGCCACTCAAATCTGATTGTAAAATTTCAAAGATATTTTAAAGAGTGTCTTGCGATATACGTACGAGTCCCCCGGGGGGGGGGGGGGGGGGGGGGGGTCACTCCCAACATGACTGGCTACGCACCCGCGTCAGAAAAAAGCGTCGAAAGGGTATCATTTTCAGCTATACGGCGTCGTCGACGTTTTCCTTAAAAAGGGGTGTTTTTTCAAGCACTGATCGCACAAAAACCTAAAAAAGGGTACCTTTTCAGGTTTACATGTTACGACGTTTTTCTACAAAAGGGGTCCCTTTTTAGCTACCGTAGCTCAGTACTAGGTTTTCGAATATTTTTATTTCTCCGGCTGTAATATATGTGTGCATGAATGTTGTGTGCGTGTATACGCGTAACAAGTGCGCTACATGTGGTGCGCTATTCACATGCATCACAGTGGTCGCTAGTTCAGACGGTATTTTCAGCATAAACTTCCAGTGATCTGAATATATTCGAAGCTGCGATGCGTCAGAGCCACGAAAGAGCGTTTTATACGACATTAGGATGAAGCCTTCGAAGGACAAGGAGTCATTTACCAACCGAGAATCGGCATTTATTGATACATTTTGTATCTAATACAATGGAGACGGGCCCGTAAGTAAAATAGTAATAAACGGTGGCAACGAATGTGTTTGCATAAATTACAGCTGGTAGTACTGGTGGTAGGGGCCTAGTGCCACTGACTCTAGCCTGGCGATCTGGGCGATCGATTACAGGAATTTCCGCTGAGCCTGAGGGCTGATAATTATTCTGGAGCACCCATTATATCAGTTATATAAACTAACTATATAAAACACATTATTGAAGGATACAAACTTCCTTTTACTGAGACTGAGAGATAATTATAAATAATAGTTGTTTCTTGTAGAATTGCAATTCTATTTCTAGGCTGAAAAGATTATTCAAATTGATTGTTTGAGTCACTGAGCTGAGTCACTGACATCACCGAGTGTGGGTCTACTCCGTTGAACCCTCTGAGTGACATGGGTCATGCTATGGCCATGGTCATGAGCCGATGTATGAATGCACTTCTAAGTAACCATGTCCATGAGGAGGTTGAGCCGATCCCGATGCCTTTATCGAGCTGCCACTTGAGCCAGATGGATCCTTGACGTTGTCGACAATCATCGCCCAGGCCCCATGACCG
>JBAMJV010008271.1:0-34157 GCA_037951105.1 Echinarachnius parma
CTCAAGAGGGCGCTATCTAACAAAAATCATTTGTTTGAGATTGAGCCTTTTTTCATACAAAATTGTTTGTTAAAATAATGATTCAATAGAGATATCGTCAACGCCTTTTTAAAAACCTATTTAGATTGTATTCAAAGTTATGTAGTCTCCAAACATTGTTTACAATTTTTCTAAAAACTCTAAATATCGCCCGGTGATTGCCGGTGAAAAACATTTTGAATAAAAATATATTTATGGATATTTCAGCCGTTTGTGTATCGATTTTGATCAAATAAAATTTATTTTGTCATCTTGTATTTGTTATTTCGAATTTGACAGTCAGTTTTTCATTATCTCACAACAAATATCGGGGGGGGGGGGGGGCACTTCGGGAAATACCAATACCCAGCTAGCCACCTGACGTCGTGCCATCGTTGGGCCGATGTCATTTTCGTTGTAAGGGGACGTTGGGCCAACATGCGACATGCGACGTCACCGAGACGTTAAAATGTCCGCCAGCCCAACATCAGCTCGGCGTCTTTTTTTAATGCTGGCCCAACGTCATTTAGCGATTTCGGCCCAACATCAATTATTGACAATGGCCCAATGTCAGTTCTAACGTAGGCCCAACATCAATTCCTGACGTTGAGAGAACATCAAGTTTTGACGTCGGCCCGACGTTAAAATTTCCGCCAGCCTAACATTGTCCCAACATCATTTTGTGATGTCGGGCAAATGTCAATTTCCGACAATGGCCCAACACCGAATCCTGACATAGGACAGATATCAAATTCTGATGTGGGCTCGACGTTAAAATGTCCGCCAGCCCAACATCGTCACTACGTCATTTTGTGATATTGGCATAACGTCAATTTCCAACAATGGCCCAACATCAACTCATGACATTGGACCAACATAACATTATGATGTCGGCTCGAGGTTAAAATGTCCGATAGCCCAACATTGTCACGACATCATTATGTGATGTTGGTCCAACGTCAATTTCCGCCAATGGCCCAATATCAAATCCTGACGTTGGGCCAACATCAAATTCTGACGTTGGCCCGACATTAAAATGTCCGCCAGCCCGACATTAGCCCAACGTTTTTTTTTATTGTTGGCCCAACATCAAATCTTGACGTTGGCCCAACATCAAATCTTGACGTTCGCCCGACGTTTGAATGTCCGCTAACCCAACATTGGCCCAACGTCATTTTCTGATGCTGGACCAACATCAAAATTTGACAATGGCCCAATGTCAAATGGCCAACGTAGGACCAACATCAAAAACGTAAAAAGAAATTAGAAAACATGCATAGATTCCACGTCCGATCCTTGCATTTTGTTTAACCTTTACACACATTCATTCATAAATCATAATCATAATTCTATAAATATCCTATTCCTATACCTATTGCCTACTCCTAAACCAATCATCCTATCGTCCTACAAACATAGGTCGCAATCGGTATACTATATATACACCTCTTCTTAGCATGTATGTTTTGTAATAGTTAGTATTTGTAGAGGGTTGAATTTGAAATAATCCACCTTCAAATCATATTCATAACACTGTTTAAGGTGTTATTTATATTCTTATATATCCTTCTAAATTATATACAGCAGCAAGGACATGACAAAAGTATATTTTTTAATATAAATAATTCCAAAAATCGAAAATGTTCATTTCACTTACGATCGCTTATAATCGATCATGAATTTCCCGATAGCAATACTTCTTTTTTTTTTTGCTTTTGAATTACTAATGTTTGTAATCGATTAAACGAAATTCAATTCAGTATAGATTCTCAAAGCAAGTTAACAAAAATATAAGTACCCAGCTAGCTAACTGACGTCGGACCGGTGTCGGCAGGTCTTCGGCAAGATCGCGGTCGGCAAACAGACGTCGCGCCAACATTACGCCAACGTCGAATTTAAGTTGGAGGTTTTGGAAATGAAATAAGTCGGAAAATGGTTGTAGTTGAATATCGTGCCGATGTCATTAAGTTGACGAAAAAAATACGTCTCAAATAAAACGTCGCGCTAAAATCGCACCAATGCCGAAACTGGTACCAATTTAAGAGCTTGATAGAGGGTAGTAATATTAATGTTGGGCCGATGTCAATAAACCAACATGAATATGACATCTCAAATATGACGTTGGGCCAATGTTGTACCGATGTCGGAATATATCATTTTAAGAGGTCGGTAAATGGTTGAATGTGGAATTGATGATGGAGGATGTTATTAATTGGACATCAATATGACATCACAAATATGACGTCAAGCCGATATCGCGCCGATGTCAGAATTGGCAGCAATGACACGAGTCGGCAAATAGTCATGAAATCGATGTTCAGCCGATGTCAATATTCTGACATGAATATGTCATCTCCAATATGACGTCGGGATAATTTCGCGCCGATGTTGGAACTGGTAGCAATTAAAGAGGTCGGTAAATGGTTGTAACATTGATGTCGGACCAATGAGTTTTATTGGACATCCATATGACATCTCAATTATGACGCCAAAGCGATATCCTGCCGATGTCATAAATGGCACCAATGAAACTAATCATTAAATAGTCATTAAATGGATGTTGTGCCGTTGTCAATAATTCGACATGAATATGACATCTCAAATATAAAATCGGCCTTCTATCGCCCCGATGTTGGAACTGGTAGTAATTTAAGAGGTCGGTAAAATGCTGTGAAATTGATGTCGGGTCACAGTTATTAATTAGACATAAATATGACATCCAAAATATTACTTTGGGCCTATACCGCACAGATGTCGGAACTTTACGAAATTTTAAAGGTGGGTAAAAGGTTGTGAAAGAGATGTCGGGCGGATGTCATTACTCCTACATAAATATGACATCTCTACTATGACGTCAGTCCGATATTGTGATGATGTTGTATCTGGTAGCAATTTAAGAGGTCGGTACATGGTTGTGAAATTGATGTCTGGCCAATGTTATAAATTGGACCTCAATATGACATCTCTATATGATGACGCCAAAGCGATATCCTGCCGATGTCAGAACTGACAGCAATTAAACAAGTCGGCAAATGGTCATTAAACTGATGTTGTGCCGATGTCATTAATCCGACATGAATAAGAGATCTCAAATATGACGTTGGGTCAATGTTGTACCGATGTCGGAACTGGCGACCATTTGCCGGCTTATTTCATTGCTGCCAGTTCTGACATCGGCAGGATATCGCTATGGCGTCATCATTGAGATGTCATATTCATGTCTAATCATTGACTTCGGCACAACATCAATTAAATGACCATTTGCCGAGTTGTTTCATTGCTGCAAGTTCTTACATCAGCTTGACATATTTATCACATTCATGTCTAATTAATAACATCGGACCGATATCAATTTTACTACCATTTACCGACCTCCTTAATTGCTATCTTTTCCGACATCGGCGCGATATTAGCCCGACGTCATATTGGAGATGGCATATTCATGTCCGACTATTGACATCGGCGCAACATCACTTTTATGATCATTTGCCGACTTGTTTCATTGCTGTCAGTTCTGACATCGGCAGGATATCGCATTGACGTAATCATTGAGATGTCATATTCATGTCGGATCATTGACATCGGCTCAACATCAACTTAATGACTATTAGCCGACTTGATTCACTGCTGCCCATTCTGACGTCGTAGGATTTCGGTTTGACGTAAAAATTGAGATGTCCTATTCTTGTCTCATTACTAACATTGTCCCGACATTAATTTCACAACCATGACTGACCACTGACTGAATAATTGATGTTGGGTCGAAATCGCAAAATGACGTTTGGCCAGCATTAAAAAAACAAAAACGCCGCGCTGATGTTGGGCTGGCGGACATTTTTACGTCGCGGCGACGTCGGATTTTTAATGTAGGCCCAACGTCTTCTTAAAACGACTTTTTACATTGGCCCAATGTTGGCACAACGTCAGGTGGCTAGCTGGGTAGCGACCTCTTAAATTGATACCAGTCCCAACATCGGCGCTATATTAGGTCGACCTCTTATTGGAGATGTCATATTAATGACATTGGGCCATTGTCAAATTTTGATGTTGGTCCAGCATCAAACGTCGGGCGAACGTCAAGATTTGATGTTGGGCCAACAATAAAAAATAACGTTGGGCTAATGTCGGGCTGTCGGACATTGTAATGTCGGGCCAACGTCAGAATTTGATGTTGGCCCAACGTCAGGATTTGATATTGGGCCATTGGCGGAAATTGACATTGGGCCAACATCACAGAATGATGTTGTGACAATGTTGGGCTAGTGGACATTTTAACCTCGCGCCCATATCATAATGTTATGTTGGTCCAATGTCATGAGTTGATGTTGGGCCATTGTCAGAAATTGACGTATCACAAAATGACGTGGTGACGATGTTGGGCTGGCGGACATTTTAACGTCGAGCCCACATCAGAATTTGATATCTGTCCTATGTCAGGATTTGGTGTTGGGCCATTGTCGGAAATTGACATTTGCCCGACATCACAAAATGATGTTGGGACAATGTTAGGCTAGCGGACATTTTAACCTCGCGCCCACATCATAATGTTATGTTGGTCCAATGTCATGAGTTGATGTTGGGCCATTGTCAGAAATTGACGTATCGCAAAATGACGTGGTTACGATGTTGGGCTGGCGGACATTTTAACCTCGAGCCAACCGCGATAAGCCGACATCCGGCCAACAACTTATGACATCGGCACGACGTCAGGTGGCTAGCTGGGTACTCAACACTACCTTTAATATACAGCCTCGTATAAGCTAGCCCCTTTTTATTTCATTAATCAAGCCCCCCCCTCCTCTTCCCACTTGGCTACGCTTATCAGAAGTTATAGTTTTATTTTCTCTATGTTTAACAAAAGCGTGCATAAAGCGAGCCCCCCCCCCCCCCCCCCCCTGGCTACGCCAATCAGTTTTGTTTTCTCTTAATTGAATATAGAGCCAATCACAGCAAGCCCACCTTCAGAATATTCAGAAATGTTTGCTTTGCTTTTCAGTTTGTTGCTTTTTTATTTTATTAAGCAAGCCACCCCCCCCCCGTGGCTGTGCCAATCTGATATTATAGTTTTGTTGTATCTTTATTCAATACAGAGCCTTATTAAACAAGCCCCCCCACCCCTACCCTCTCTCTCCCCCCCCCCCCCCCCCTTGGCTAAGCCAATCTTAATTTATAATTTTGTTTTCTCTGTATCTAATATAGAGCATTATAAAGCAAGCCACCCCCCCGTGGCTGTGCCAATCTGATATTATAGTTTTGTTGTATCTTTATTCAATACAGAGCCTTATTAAACAAGCCCCCCACCCCTACCCTCTTTCTCTCCCCCCCCCCCCCTTGGCTAAGCCAATCTTAATTTATAATTTTGTTTTCTCTGTATCTAATATAGAGCATTATAAAGCAAGCCCCCCCCCCCCCCCTTCCCTACGCCAATCAAAAATGAAAGTTTGTATTTCTTTTCATTGTATTCCCCAACCCCTTCCTACTTTGGCTACGCCAATCAAAATTGATAGTTTTTTTTTCTATTCATGTTATTAAGCAAGCATCCCATTCCCTCCCTTGGCTACGCCAATCACAAATTATAGTTTGTTTTTATTTTGATTCCATTTAACAAGCCCCCCTATCCTCTTCCCACTTGGCTAAGCCAATCTCAAATTATAGTTTTGTTTTCTCTTTGTTTAACAAGAGCGTTTTTTTAGGCCAGACCCCCCCCCCCCCCCTGGCTACGCCAATCATGTTGTTCTCTTTATCTATTATAGAGTCTCATTAAGCTAGCCCCCCCCCCCCCCATCCCCATCCTCTTTCCCCTTGGCTACTCCATCTGAAAATATAGTTTTGTTTTAGACCTTTATTTAGCATGCCCCCCCCCCCCCCCCCTCGTGGCTACGCTAATTAGAAATTGTATTTTTTTGCTTTTTATTGTATTAAGCAAGCCACCCCCCCGTGGCTACGCCAATCTGATATTATAGTTTTATTGTATCTTTATTCAATACAGAGCCTTATTAAACGCCAATTAGATTTCTCTTTATTTAATATAGAGCCATACACAGCAAGTCCACCTCCAGAATAACCATGGGGGGGGGGGGGGGCATTTCTGTAAGGAAATCAGAGCTCTTCTACAAAATGGCAGCAAAATGTGTTCACCTTGGATATTGGATCTTGGATATTGTTGCACCTCTCCCCCCCCCCCCCCCCAAAAAAAAAAAAAAAAAAAAAAATCACCAACAACAAACAAACAAAACAAGGCTCCAAAGTCATATCAATGGATATCAAACAAAATCTTTGGGATATTGATAGAGCTCTGTATGCTTACAATATTACATGACCCCCCCCCCTTCCCCTCTCCCTATAATTTGCTTGTCACCTTGCCGGCTTTGCCCCCCCCCCCCCACCCCGAAACTGTTGACGTTCCCCCAATGCCGCCCCCATCCCCCAACCTGAAAATTGCAATACATCGAGAGCGGCCGTTATTACCAAGGAGTATTACATTGTCCAGCTCCTAAACGTCAACATTAACACGCACCAAATAGTGCAATACACCAGACCAGGGCCGTATTACGGCTCTGATGCACACACAGGCGCGCACGCTCTCAAATCGAACATTATCGTACGCGAGTACGAGTGTGTGACATGTGAAGCCGGTATGTACCATACACACTGTACTGTCCGAACTTTATTTTCAGGTAGCTAGGGAGCTATGTTGACGTATAGGAGCATGTTGACGTTTAGGAGCTGCACATCCGCCTGACACGTCATTTCACCGCGAGAAGTTGAAGAAATGGCCGCCTCATGTTGGCATTGAAAGCAGACGACAGTGGGCCATAAAATATTGATTATTTTCATTATTGGGAATATTCATGAGGAAATAAGTGACTAGAAATGACAAGAGTTATGCTCTCATCACATCCAGTAAGTCAAAAGTCTAGGAGTTCCTTCCCCTTTAACACCCCTTCCTTGTTGGACATACGCTTTGGAGAGTGAAAGGGGCTAATCATCAAAGGTCCTGCCTTTCAAAGCTCAAAACAAAAGGCTACATTAATTGATGCAAATTCATGCAACCATTTATTGTACATTGGTACTTTGGAAACATTATATAATTATTATTTGTAGTCTAAAATAATTCATTATGCGCAAAAAACAGGAAAAAGAATGAAGTTGGATCTAAAAAAAAATATTCCATCTTTATGACCAACAGTGTATATATTGTTAATGTGTGTAATTCATGTGCAATTCAGTTGTCTATCTATCTATCTATCTATCTATCTATCTATCTATCTATCTATCTATCTATATATAGATATATATATATATAGATAGTTCACTTCTCGCTTATATATATATATAGATATATATCTATCTATCTATCTATCTATCTATCTATCTATCTATCTATCTATCTATCTTTGTATTATTTGGTTGAAAAAAAATAGTAAGATTTTGCCAAAATCCTTAAAGGGGTAGTACAGTTTTGGTAAGGCTGAACTTTAGTAACCAAACCTGGACAGTAACAATATAAACTAATAGTTATTACTCCACCATGCTCGAAAGGTATACAAAATTACAAACGACTAAGTAAAACGCCTGTTATCAATAAAAAAGAGCCATTAAAACACAAGAGGGCGCTTTCTAAAAAGGCATTGGTTTCAACCATTTTTCATACAAAATAATGCATGTGATGTTCTATTGAAATAATGATTAAGTAGATAGATCATCAACAACTATTTAAAAAACACTTTTGACAATTTTTAAAAAAGTGTAAGCATTTTTTTAATTTTTTGAAAAAATCATCTAATTATTTGGGCCCAAAATAATTATAAGATCAAATATATTTATTGATATTTCAGCCGTTTCTGGACCGATTTTGACCAAATAAAGTTTATTCTGCCATTAAAATTTCATGTTCTCTCGAATTCGACACTCAGTTTTTCATTATCTCACAAAAAATTGTGATGTGCAGCGCCCTCTCTACCAAAACTAAACTACCCCTTTAATCCCCGGAGTTTCGGTCCCCCGGACCCTCTATTAGGCCCCTATCCATAGGCGTACCCATGATTCAAAATATTAAAATAACCCGTTGAATGCCCGCCATTCGTTACACAACTACTTATATCTTTTTATAAAATCTGTACCCAATTACAAAAATATTCACAAAATCCAAACAGTTGTAATACATGAAATAAATACTTGTGTGAAAACAGAAAATCAACGGCGCCTAAAAATCAAACAGATTTATTCACATAATAAAAAAAACATATCATCTATTAAACGTACTGCTTCCCCTATATTTCTATTTTGTTTATATACATGTACCCAACTTAATCATTATTAATTATTTCCCCAAGTACTTCTTTTATTCTCTTTGCTAAAACGTTCAAGACAATCTTATAATCAACATTTAAAAGAGTTATTGGTCTATAATTGTTCACAAATTAAAACATCTTTACATTCCTTCTCAATCAATGTTATGACCCCTTGAGAGAAGTTAACAAATCTCCTCTATCAAAAGCTTCATTAAATGCGCCTACCACCATGTCTCCCAAAATAGCCATACAGTGCAATGAAATTCTACAGTACAACCGTCATTACCCGGTGATTAAATGTATTACATTTAATTGTCTTTAAAACATGTTGCATTATGGCATTCTTCTTTTAACAGTTTACCTGACTCTCCCAACATAATTTAGGTATAACTTTTACAAATATAGTATCACTTTCATACAATAATTTATAAGATTTTTGATAAAACATTTAAATCACATTTAATATATGACTTTTTTATCTTGTATAATTTCCCCCTCTTCATTATAAATCTGTCTTATTACAATTCTCTCTTGTTAGATTTTAAAAGCTGTTCAAAATACTGAACATTCCTTTCTCCCTCTTCAAACCACCTGCCCGGGACCTCACCATTGCCCCTTGATTATAATAATCATAAAACTCCAATCGTTTCTTATCAATTTGTTCACTTATAAATTTAATGGGTGGATTGACCAATTGTCCTTCTAAATCTTCCACTTCTTGTTCTATCTTTTCAATCTTTTCTCTTCTCATCTTAGCTTTTCCAGAGAAGTATCTAATAGTATATTTACTCACCTTCATTTTAATAAAATCCCAAAATATATATTTATTCCCAATGTGTAGACGCAATTTATTATCTAAATTAAAATCTTCTCTTTTCATCCCCTCAGCAAATGCCTTGTCCAAGCACAAACTATTATTTTCAATATGAACACAGTTTATCTACCATATGCCTAAGTTTATTCCTAATGCCAGAATGAACCAGTGTAATTGATATCCAAAATATCACTTCCCCTTACTAATTTTTCCAATTTGATGATATGATCCAATCTACTTTGAACGATACGGGCCATTACTGTCTAAAAGTAAATTGTCTTCCTTGAGGAATTCGTTTTCTCCATATATCTATCAAACCATACTTAGAAAGAAAATCCCTCAATTATCTCAAAACTTTGTTTTAAATGCAACATTGTAGCCCTCATAATCAAACTCAAAATTCATTATAAACCCCTCAAAAAAAGTTCGGAAACTCAACTTTGATCGATTATATCACTCTTAATGTCAAATTGTATTTGTTTTCCTTTAGTGTCATTGCAATGCATGATGATTAACACGCTTCAACATGATGTTGAATTTCATAATGATTATGTAAAGTAAAGTACTAAAATATCCCCACAAAAAGTCGTTTTTGGATGCAACACCTTCAATTTCACACAATCAAATGCATTTTGTTTACATTTTGCTGTCGATCTTCCCCAATATTCACCTTAATTGTACCTACCCGGCTTTCATAATCATTCCAAGTGAGGTGATATGGGTGTCAGACATTCCAACTGAAGTTTTTTGGCGCATTTTGTGACATTTCACTTCTGACATTCCCCCATTCTTAAATATACTGCACACCACGTGCTCGTGATGCTTATGAATTTGGTATCATTTTAAAGAGGTATACACCACGGGCGTCGATCTGTCATTGATACCCATTCATCAGGGGGGGATGATCCATTCATCCATCCCCCCTGATGAATGGGTATTACGTAAGTATCGACGCCCATGGTATACACACTCTTTCAAGTGATACCAAATACAACCATTTTGATTTCATAAGAAAATAGATATAATCGACTATATATAATTGACTGAGTTACATAGTGTATAATTGCAGATCTACATAATTATATAGTTAGACAATTTTGTGTATTTCTTAAAGGGGTAGTTGAGTTCTGGTAAGGAGAGTACAGTTTTGGTGAAACTTAATTTTAGTAACCAAAACCTGCATCATTACATTACAAACTAATAGTTATAACTAGAAAGGAACACAAAATTACAAATGACGTAGTCAAGATCATGTTATCATTCAAAAAGAGCCGTTAAAACGTAAGAGGGCGCTCTCTAAACACTCATCGGTTTCAAACCATTTGAATAAAATATTGTGCATGTGATGCTTTGTTGAAATAGTGATTAGATAGAGAAATAACCAACAACTATTTAAATACCTATTTTGTAACCTTTTGAAAAGAGGAAGCATTTTTTTGAATTTTTAACGGCTGGTTCAAAATTGTCTAATAAACCTGGGGCCCCAGGTTTATTACAAATTGTTAAATTTATGGATATTTCAGCCGTCTCTGAACCGATTTTGATCAAACAAAGATGATTTATTATTGAAATATTATGCTCTTTCAAATTTTACACTCAGTTTTTCATTACCTCACAAAAAAAAAGTAGTCTAGCGCCCTCTCTACCAAAACTCAACTATCCCTTTAATATGCGTCACCATACCTTTCTTTTTTGCAGGCTGCAAGATTCGTCGAAATTACAAATAAGCATAAATTATAAGTATTAATATTATATATATATAATATAATATTTTTTCCTGAACACGATTTGGCAACAAAATATGCGAAATAACAGAATCTAACCTTTCAACGTTTGCTCTCTGTCCCGTTATGTTCATGTTTATAGTGCCGCCCGAATTGATCGTGCACAAGACAGCCGACTCTGACTGAGAAACTGAAGATAAAATACCATTCAGCCAAATGGTTTTGGAAAACAGTCATGTTATTATGACATGTCAACCAGATAAAAGAACAGAACAGGCACTGGCAAATAATTATTATGTCGGTATTAATAAATTAAGTCATTAAGGGATAATTATGAACGATAATTCATACTATACATGTTCATGTCACTTTACCTGTACTGACATCTGTATGCAGAAATGTACATTGATCGATTCAGTCAAAATAAACCGAACACAAAAAGTAACTACACCCTAAATAACTGCTCATAATTTCATAACCGATATCTGGTTTAAAATGTGATCTTACCACATGTGTGAAAATCAGAAATATTCATTGCTTCCTTGGCTGAATGAGCAGCGATTAAAAACAAAATGACCCTATTTCAAACGTCACAAGAACTTGTGCATGCATGTACATCATGGGCGTCTATCACAACATTACACTGAAGGGACATTGCCCCCTGTCATTCATTATGTAAAAGTTGATACAAAAGTCTTTTTTAAACCACACATTGAGACTGCGCAACTGCCTAAATCCACATTTTTCGGGAGCTGCGCCCCCTGGGCCATCTATATCTGATCCAGTCTCCTGTACAAACATATTCTGGATTTAATAGCTAACTATTCTACCTATTTACATAATTTTGAGCATCTTCTGGATGTTGAAAATCCATCCATTTTAATTTTGTTATGGCACACGTGGTTAAATGCACATTGTTTTTTTCTAACAACCATAGAAATGTCTTGGCGAGAAAAGAAAATCTTGAAATAATTCCTGGTTATGAAATCATTAGCAGTTGTATAAAGGGGTACTTCATTTTTGTGTTCGGTTTAGTACAACAAATACTCGAATGGTCATGTGTTTTAAGGTGGGTCAGTTTCTGTTACACGTGCATTTTCTGCAAGTTGCACAGTCGCTGGCTCATGGAAGGATATTTGCATATTATACCCCCAGTGCCTATACAAGTATACATTTCTAAAAAGAAACTGTATAAGGAATTAAAAGTGCAATATTAAAAGATGACAAATACGGACAAGTATAATGTGTATTTTCAAATTGACGAGAAACTGTATATCCCAATCAAATTCCAATAGCGTGTTTGAATTCCCCCTCCGGTAAGCCAATAAAATATAATTTGACATGTATTATGTTTGGTATGGTTCTTTTGTGCAATAATCTTTTCAGGTAATATCAAAGCCATACTTTTTCAGCAAATAATCCATGAGGGATAATACAGGAGCCAGGAAAGGCAATGAGATGAGAGGAAATATTTTACCAGACTGAGTGGCCACGGACGTCGATTTGTGAACAAAATTATGTTGTTTTGGGGAACTATCTATGAAATGCCACAACGATATTGATGTGTTTTAATCATCTGTAAGCCGTACACTCATGCAGGTATGTCAGGGTATGAGAGTAACTGATAGTGATATAGTGTTCACATAACAAATACAATAACGAACATAAGTATGATTATTAGAAAAATAACACATTCATTTACAAATCAAGACGACTAGATTTAAATTTAATTTCGAGCATTTTCGAAGTCAACATAATTTTAACTCGACTGCTATCATCCGACTTTATTTATATGAATATGTTTTGGCAAAGCAAAATGCAAATTGCATGCATCGGTCTTCATTCATCACTCACCTGCCATCCTGTATCTTCCTCCTTACGATTGAGATAAAAAAAGGGAGAACATTTTATGGAATTTTGTAAACGTGCACATTATTTTTTATAATTGTCTTGTTCTGAAAGAGCTTTGGACATAACGCCACAAGTCTGGCCAAACAACATGTTCTCAATATTTAATTGGAATACAATGTCAATACTCAACTTAAAACAAGTTGGAAAATAAAGCATAAATATTTAGCTCATAAACAAAATCAATACTGAAAGAAATAATGTTCATTCAAATTAAAATTAAATCAAAAGACATAAGATACGACCCTATAAAGCTTTTCAAAGAATAATATTGTTCCCGTACACGGAAGTATAGACCCGTATACATACGTCAGAATTATACGAGTCTGTACACAGTATTAGTATCGTTCTTCGGATTTTACATTTTAATTATTCCTCAAATCGAAATAATATTATTTTCATAAGCTTTACTGTTTCACAACAACTAGTACAATATGAAGGCGTACATATAAAAAGCCATAATTACCCTTTCAATGATAATTATGTTCGCGGTTGAGCTCAAGGTTGCGGAAGAATCAAAGGTAAAATGGCGACTCATCTTTTGTGTAATATTACCCTGGATATCCCCCTTAAAGGGATTGTTCAGTTTAGGAATAGAGGGCGCTTTGAGTAAAAAATTATTTGTGAGGTAATGGAAACCTATAAGTGCAATACTTGGAAAAGCAGGTGATTTTAAAACTTTCTTGTTAATTAATATTTATATATATACTATCATGCAAGCAACTCTTCTCGATTTTCTTGTTTCATCATTTACACTAGCTGCACGTCAATCCTACCCTAGGGACTACATGGTATAAAAAACAAATTCACCTACTGCATATCATAACCTCAAATAAAATAACAAGTTTCAATACAAATAAGTTTATATCCAAAGCCTTTTAAGATAAAAAATTTCCAATTTACTGAATTGCCCCAAACACAGAATTATCTCCTTATCTTCTTTTGAAACCAAATTTCGCTCTTAAAATCTGACTTTGTCCAACAACTTGTCAAAGGAACCGGCAGAAGGAATTGGCAGAACTTTCTGCTCTAAAAATAACATGTTCACGCATCAACATTTGTGGGTATTCCCCCCCCCCCCCCAAACCAATACAACTTTAAAAGTAACGTGTATAACATATATTCTTCATAATTATAACCTATACAACTATATACCTTCACAATAAATCCAATGACCAAGCGTGACATGCCTGCCAACTGGATAAGCATGATGCCATTGCATACCTAATAAAAAGAACAATTTTTTGTCCTCTTTACCAAAATACATAATTAAAAATGCTACCACAATATCCATAGAACCCATACACAAACATTATATTTAATGCATATTCATGAGTCACCCAAGCTCGCGCGCCAGTGGTTTTTATATTTGTGTGTAGCCGGATGACTGTGTGTTGAGATTTACATTCAGGTGGAAGGCAGATTGTCTGTGACGCGTCTACATACAGGCATAGGCGTACCCAAAAAATTACTGTTTTGGGGGTTTGAACCCCCCCTTTTCAAATTTTAACTGGTCTCTCGAGCCTAAATTTTAGTGGTCTCGACCGTCATTTTCGATGGTCTCGGCCTCGAAAAGTGCGAAAAACCGTGGTTACGGCCATGAAAAATGCGAAAAACCGTGGTCTCGGCGTCGACAAATGTTTTACGACTACCCCCCCCCCCCCTAACAGGATTCTCAACCACTGGGTCTTGGTATCGGGTTTAAAAATGATGGACCGGACCTGGTCTTGGTCTCGAAAATGTTGAAGGTACTTGGTCTCGGTCTCGAAATTTTATACGACTACCCCCCCCCCCCCGCTGACATAATTTGTTTCTGAAGAAACCCCCCCCCCCCCCCCCTTAAAAAAATCCTGGGTACGCCACTGTGCATGTCTGGCCACACAAAATGTGGTACATGTATTATCATAACACATCACGTTTTATTTACACTACACAGAACAAAATAAACACGCGCAATAGGTGTTGTATACCACAGTCCGAAATTTGAAACAAGTGACAGAATGGGAAACAGATTAAGGCGTAGTGAGTTATAGAGAGAGGAGAGGGACAGAATGGGAGGGAGAGGAACAAGTTAGGCATTCCAAGTAGAGAGAGAGTGGGAGAGAGGGCTGGGGTGAGAAAGGGAAGAGAAGAGAGTCGGTGGTGCAAAAGAGATAGCATACATATCATGCGTTCCTGCATAACCAATAGGCAATACCTAATCACATAACTTAAAGGGATAGTTGAGTTCTGGTAAGGAGAGTACAGTTTTGATGAAACTGAATTTTAGTAACCAAAACCTGCATCATTACATTACAAACTAATAGTTATAACTAGAAAGGAACACAAAATTTCAAATGACGTAGTAAAGATCATGTTATCATTCAAAAAGAGCCGTTAAAACGTAAGAGGGCGCTCTCTAAACACTCATCGGTTTCAACCATTTTGAATAAAATATTGTGCATGTGATGCTTTGTTGAAATAGTGATTAGATAGAGAAATAACGAACAACTATTTAAATACCTATTTTGTAACTTTTTGAAAAGAGGAAGCATTTTTTTAAATTTTTAACGGCTGGTTCAAAATTCTCTAATAAACCTGGGGCCCCAGGTTTATTACAAATTGTTATATTTATGGATATTTCAGCCGTCTCTGAACCGATTTTGATCAAACAAAGATGATTTTATTATTTAAATATTATGCTCTTTCAAATTTTACACTCAGTTTTTCATTACCTCACACACAAAAAAGTAGTCTAGCGCCCTCTCTACCAAAACTCAACTATCCCTTTAAACTATCGTGGTTGATAAATCAAATACGATGTCACCGTTAAAGCACCAACAAAACGAAACTTGACAACCTTGCAACATAACATGAGAATCTCAACCAATACTATCTGTCATACTGTCATACGTATGCGCTGTCACTTCACACAGTTTCTAACTTCGATCAACATAATTACCAAATACAATTTCAATGACAGTCGACAAGAAAGCCCAGCCTAAGTAATACTGTTATGGTTATATACATGCATACACAAATCGGAACCAATTCATATGCCGGTGCCACACATCATTTAAAAACAATTTCGGCACGCTAATGTGAAAACAAAAAATGATTGACATACACATCTTAGTACAGGAACGACAGAGAGAGTGCTATAAAAAGGGAGAATTTAACAAATAAAGTATATACTGCAGTCATAAAGGAAGTGGAAGAGGGGGTAGAAAGAAAGAAAGAAATGAAGACACGTGTTATGCAGACTCTAACTGCTCGGAACACAGTATGCATCAACATAATATACAACCGCTCTATACATCCCCTGTATAAAATATATGCGAACCAAACATACGGAGTAAACTATTTACATCGAAAAGGGGTGACATGCATGAAAAGGAGAAACAAGAAACGATCAAAATTCAAGTACTTATAGAAAGAGAACATCCAAACATAAAAGCATAAAGTTACACAATAACCAACAATACATAAATTAAAATTCATGTATACCAGGAACACGACTATATTCCAAAAAGTTCCTAAAGCAAAAC
The DNA here is from genome assembly GCA_037951105.1 of Echinarachnius parma. NCBI lineage: Eukaryota > Metazoa > Echinodermata > Echinoidea > Clypeasteroida > Echinarachniidae > Echinarachnius > Echinarachnius parma. The sequence goes on from JBAMJV010008271.1 coordinate 16,286, forward strand.
GCATGGCATGTACCTCAAGAAGCATTTACGTCTATGCTTTAGATTCTCTTCCTTTTTCTTCCTTTAATTTGTTTCGTTTCTTATTTCATTCCAGTCATTCATGCATCATACCAGGTCCTTACTGTAAATTTCATTAGACTACACAGTGCGTTAAAACAAACATTATTAAACATGTCATAATTTTATCAAGCAAAACGACAGGTAAAAAGTCGAAATGTGTCCTGGTCATTACTGAATACTGAGTTCGTTAATGTCCAAGAATTAATAATTCTATATCGACATGCAACTGCATAAGGTTCCTTTTCTTCATGAACATCAAGGGAAGGTTTATATAGTCCATTGTCTCAGCTTCCAAGTTTGATTATCATAATTTTGTTCCTTTTTAAAATATCGAAATTCTGACGATGATTACCGCTGCAACATTCCGGGTATGGCCTGGACCCGCCGTGATCGATGCTCACGGTCGTGTTCGTCATGCACATACTATCTGGATATGGGGATAGTAAATTTTGGTTATCAGCTTCCGTGTCGCTGTTGTGGTCATCTTCTGCGTCGTGCTTTATCAAACGTTCGCGGATGAGTTGTCGAAAAGTGACTCCATACGGCCCGGAGAATTCCGGCTAAGGCGTCTGTTATGGAGACGCAGGGCAGGTTGTCGTTTCTTCAACGTCGACCGCGTGATGGTTGCGATATCTAGATTTAATCTACATTATATTCCACATACTAATAATCTTGCTCTTCGATTGGTCAAAATGTAATCACGTGATGAAACATAGTTTCGCCCATCATTCATGGGAGAAGAAAACTTCGTTACACTGTGTAGATATCTTGGGTGAAAGTGCGTTGCACTCACTAGATAATTGGTAACGTACTATCTACACCCCGCGGTTGCATTGAATTGCTGTGGAGAGTGTGTATTCAAATGCTGTACTATTCGGCAGACCATAGAAGTATGACTCCAACACTGCACTGCCGTTGTAGGTACCGGGTACGGTAGGTCTACTGCATTTAATACGGGATTTGAATAGCCACACACTGCACGGTCAATTCAATGCAACCGCGGATGTGTGGCGCGAATTACAAATGTAATGCTTACATACGTCCATGTACCATGCACTGTATGTATCGTACACCGCTTGCCATGACTCTATTTGACGTTTAGACTTTAGAACGTTGACTTTGGAACTGTTTTTAGTGTTTCATCATCATTAATTACAATTTTCTTGGAATCTGACTTGGAGTTGGAGTTCACTTTCATTTTATATAGACCCAAGTGCTAGCCTATAGCCTTAGCGAGGCTAGTATGAAATGTTCATGGAGTTAATTGGAATAGCCATTGTTGATAAGTAGATCAAAGTCTAGATTGTCTTTCTGGTAGACCTAGCTACCAGTGAAATGTTTCCAATGTAGAATATAAAGCAAATAATCACCTTTTGGTTTCAGGCGATGGCAAACCATCACTTCCTCGGCGATCTGAATGTATACGCTATATCTTTCCTCAGCTTCGCTTCGGAAAGATAGCTACATGTACATCCAGATCACCTTGGAAGTGATAGATTGTCCCATCACCTTCACCAACGGTAATTATTTGCTTACTATACATTAGCGGGCTCGCTCCAACGGCCCATTTAATATCGGCGCGATTCCTTTTACATAATACCCAGCATGATCCATTAACATACTGGCTGTATCAAAACGCGAACTTCCACAGAACTATTAGTACAAATTAAACTTAAACTACGATATATCACACCTCGCTTCATAATCCACTACAGCAACGATGACCTCAAAGCACCACCATGTCGAAGACGACACAATTATTTCTCTAATATAAACAAGCTCTACATAATTTTGAGAATCATATCCACATCTATATTTAAAATATTATTTTCCAAGTTATGTGCTAGCTGATTAATGACGTCTAAACGCTTCCCTCGATGCCGTCGAATTACAGAATATATTTGCATGCCGCCAGAACAGGTTCTAAGTAATGCCGTCTGTGTACCACTCGAACTCGAGATCGATTCCCCAGCAGTTCTAGCACGCGAGAAAGAACGACGCGCCCATAACGTCATGTATGGTGGAGATTCCCGCGGCAGCTGTCGACGAACTACGGCATGCTGACGGCAATGACAAGGGTTTGTCGAGAGGGCCGCTCCAGCCCCATAAATGCCAGGCCAAAGACTTCTCCTCGAACTCGCCAAAATTACCACCAACATCTACCATACGCCGAGCTTAGTCATGATAGACTTCATCGATCACATCCAACTGCATGGCCGGGTACAAAATGGTATGGGCTGGTGACACCAACCATAGTCGTGTCCATACTCACAGAGCGCTCTTTCCAGTCCCCAGGTGTTATCATCTTGATCAATGATCGATGTGCTAACATCTGGAGCTGTTGGAATACTCCTTGTCGTATAGTCCTTCAGGCACGTGTTAAAGTCTGGTTCCCACCGCGGCTGCCACCAGTGTTACAAATTTATTGGAGATGAATGATGTTGATTATGATTTGAAATGTATAATTTGTCTTTAAAGGGGACCACTAGCCAACGAACAACATATTATTATATGTTTTGGTACCGTTTTGTGAAATCAAATAAATACCCAACTTTTTGCAAAGGGTTGTGTAATTAATAAACAAAGCAATTAATATCCACCACTTACGGAACCACTACTATTTCCTGGTTCCATACGGGCCAACCATTTGCGAGTGCGCCAATGCTATTCACACGTACGTTTGTAGACAATAGATTCCCGGGCGATTCGTTCGCTCTGCACACATTAGTCTTCGCAATTCAGACCGCATGAACGCATGCTTTAGAATGGTGATACATTTTCCAATAATTTTTTTTTCTTTTCTGGAAACATATTTTTGTGAACTTGTTGATGGAATAGAAATCTAAAGATGTTACCTTTCTTTAATAAGAATATTATTTTTGGGTGGTGGTACCCTTTAATGTTCTTTAATGTTCAACATTCACAATCAACAGGGTAGCGTGGCTCTTAAACTAATTGACACAACTCGGAGAGATACATAATGGTTGCATGAGGATTCATGTTCTGAAGATATAATCGTTTGAGTTTATTCACACATAAGGATTGACATGATACATACGTGATTAATAACTGTAGCCTGCGGAGAACGAAGATCAGACTATCATAATTAAGACTAGATCACAGCTGACTCGATCAGAACTAACTCAAACAATAAACTACAACCTAATCCATGGCTATAGCTAACTCCGATCCACACTGACTCAGCAGTCACTCTAACAACTCCGAACTCCCTGGTATAACTCCCTGGTACAACTCCGATCTAACTAGCATTTCGGAAAACATGAGTATTTATACACTTTACAAGAAAGCAGAAATGTCTTGAAGTCTTCAACAAATATGTAAGGCATTTCAAATTTCTAAAGATCATAAGAAACATTGCATAGTGTCTCGCATATTTCGACATCATATAAAACATAGCATTCCTTCTAAAACAAAGAATAAGATAGAACACCAACATTATGAAATTCAGAGTATGACCAAAAGAATGTCAGTTTGTGTTACTTATAGCGAGGAACTTTAGGAAAGGAAAGAGGAATTTGGTAAGAAAGAGAGGGCCACTTGTTCAGATTCCAAAACAAGATGATGAAGCGAGAGTAATACGACCCACGCGCGAGGGTGAGGGATAGAAGTTTGGAAAGGATCGGAAGTTATAGGAATTCGAGAAATGAAAGGAATTCAAAACATAATAGTCCAGTGTGTAGATTTAAAGGAGACGTCCGGACGATTTTAAAAAAATTCTACCATAATCTATATTATAATAAGAGGACGGTGTTGGTGTCCGTGTGTTGCTGTCCGTCACGGTAGTTTTCGCGTATATTTTTAGCTGGGCGATGGATCTGACGTTAGTACGCAAGATGTGCGAGATCCTTTTTAACTAAATTTCGCGATATATCAACAAATTTCGCTGGTCCATTAAGTGGGATTGATACAATTTGTTTTGTCTAGCTATTACGGTAGCTGCGTACGGCAATGTTGCACCTCGGAGGATGTGCACACGCTGCACATGCAATTTGACAAGCCAGACATCATATGCGCATGCGCATATTCAGTTCAACTGCTGCTGAACTGAAGTTGGTATCTGTCTGCGCCTTCATCACTCAAATTCAACATTGGAAAAACTGCCGTATCTCTCTTGAAACCTTACCAAAATTCATATTTCATATACCAAATGAAAGAAGAATAACCTATTGTTACTGATAAATATAATATTTGAACAAAATAACGTGAGAAAATATTGGAAAATAGGCATGATCCATACCGTTAAAAAAATAAAATAAATCGTCTGAAAAGTAGAGAATTTCATTATTTATCACCCTTGGGCAAAGCCGAAACTTAAATATATGATTAATCATACACTTATAAGACTTAACACCAAATACCCTCTGAATTTGTGTTTTTCTACAGGCCGGGTCGATCATATCTGGGAAAAATCCCCAACAATGTCGATTACGACTCGGTAATTGTCTCGCGCGACGAGGCAGTGGCAGTCCCAACAGTACATTTTCGTGTAGTGTGTTAAGCGAGTTGCAAAGTATAATTTACTGTGCTGGTAGTGCGCCGGTATTAGTTCACACACTGCAAAACGAGTGTCAATTTCCAACTCTGGAAAGACAATTAAATCGTTCTTTTTTGTGATGTCTGGAGTCATTTCTGTGCTGCATGAGTGAATTACTTAATTAATTATGATCTGATCGTGCTTTTTTTGTTGTATATGCCGATGTTTGGTGCGTGATGGAGATAAGACAAAAAAAAAATTCTCAACATTTGAAGAAAAAAAACACTTGCATTTTAAATGCTTTTTGTAAATGTCTACCTACTCGAAGTGTATACGTATTTGTTTTTGCACTTAAGCAGTGGCATACCCAGGATTTTTTTAAGGGGGCCTTTTAGTCAGCGGGCCTGGGTAGTCGTAGAAAAATTTCAAAGCCGACACCAACAATTTTTGACATTTTCAAAACCCAGGCCATGGTTTTTCAACATTTTTGAGGCCGGGATCACGGTTTTACGACATTTTCAAGGCCGAGACCACGGTTTTTCGACATTTTCGAGGCCGAGACCACGGTTTTTCGACATTTTCGAGGCCGAGACTACGGTTTTCGCACTTTTCGAGGCCGAGACCATGAAACATAAACAAATGTAAAAGCCGAGACCAACAATTTTCGACATTTTCAAGGCCGAGGTCACGGTTTTTCAACATTTTCAAGGCCGGGATCACGGTTTGTCGACAGTTTTGAGTCCGAGACAACAGTTTGTCGATATTTTCGAGGCCGAGACTACGGTTTTCGCAGTTTTCGAGGCCGAGACAAACAATTTTCGACATTTTCAAGGCCAAGGTTACGGTTTTTCGACATTTTCGAGGCCAGGATCACGGTTTGTCAACATTTTCGAGGCTGAAACGATGAATTTTCAACATTTTTGAGGCACGAGACTACGGTTTTCGCACTTTTCGAGGCCGAGACCATGAAACATAAAAAAATGTAAAAGCCGAGACCAACAATTTTCGACATTTTCAAGGCCGAGGTCACGGTTTTTCAACATTTTCGAGGCCGGGATCACGGTTTGTTGACAGTTTTGAGTCCGAGACAACAGTTTGTCGATATTTTCGAGGCCGAGACTACGGTTTTCGCAGTTTTCGAGGCCGAGACAAACAATTTTCGACATTTTCAAGGCCAAGGTTACGGTTTTTCGACATTTTCGAGGCCAGGATCACGGTTTGTCAACATTTTCGAGGCTGAAACGATGAATTTTCAACATTTTCGAGGCACGAGACTACGGTTTTCGCAGTTTTCGAGCCCGAGACCATGAAAAATGACAGTCGAGACCGCTTAAATTTGGTATTGAGACCGCTTAAATTTGGTCTCGAGACTGCTAAAATGTGGTTTCGAGACCAGTTAAGATTTGAAAAGGGGGGGGGGGGGTGTTCAAACCCCCCAAAACAGACATTTTTTTTTTTTTACTACAGTCTACTATTATCAGTGATGTGTCTGAGTCCAGTCAGTCCGAGTCCGAGTCCAAGTCCGAGTCTGGCCTTCCGAGTCCGAGTCCAAGTCCGAGTCCGGCATCGGAGTCCGAGTCCGGCACATGTGCAAATATTTAAAAAAAATATATAAAAAAAAAAAAATAAATAAATAAATATAAAAAAAATAATAATAATAAATAAATAAATAAATAATAAATAAATAAATAAATAAAATTACAATTTAAAAAAGTAAAAAAAAATATTTAAAAAATAAAAAAATAAATGAAAAAATGAATGAATGAATGAATAAATAAATAAATAAATAAATAAATAAATAAATAAATAAATAAATAAATAAATAAATAAATAAATAAATAAATAAATAATTAAATAAATAAATAAATAAATAAATAAATGAATGAATGAATGAATGAATGAATGAATGAATGAATGAATGAATGAATGAATGAATAAATAAATAAATAAATAAATAAATAAATAAATAAATAAATAAATAAATAAATAAATAAATAAATACAAAATAAATAGATTAAATATTGATATATAAAAGCTGTGAAAGAACTTCCTTCCCCTTCGAATATTGCTGCAGAACTCACTGCGACACCATTGACCGGCCTAGGTTAAAAGGATAGTTGAGTTCTGGTAGAGAGAGTACAGTTTTAGTAAAAACTTAATTTTAGTAACCAAAACCTGCACCATTACATTACAAACTAATTGTTATAACTCCACCATGCTCAAAAGGAATTTAACAATTACAAACGACTAAGTTTCAATGCCTATTATCATTAAAAAGAGCTGTTTAAACTAAAGAGGGCGTTTTAAAAAACGCATTTGTTTAAACCATTTTAAATAAGATATTGTGCATGTAATGTTACGTTGAAATAGTGATTAGATAGAGATAATCAGCAACTATCTAAAAACCTCCTTTGAACAATTTTGAAAAGAGGAAGCATTTTAAAACGAATTTTAACGGCTGGTCCAAAATTATCGAATACTTGGGACCCCGCATTTATTACAAATGGATATGTTTATGGTTATATCAGCCGTTTCTGAACCGATTTTTATCAAATAAAGTTTATTCTGCCATTAAAATGGAATGCTCTTTCAAATTTGACACTCAGTTTTTAATTATCTAACAGATACATTATTTTGTGTAGCGCCCTCAAAACTCAACTATCCCTTTGAGATATCTATAAAATTTGAAAAAATAGAAAACATAAATAAATAAAATGGTATATTGATTGATATATAAAAGCTGTGAAAGAACCTCCTTCAAAAGTAGAAACACAGAAGACAGTCCAGGGCAGCCGTTTCTGAACCGATTTTTATCAAATAAAGCTTATTCTGCCATTAAAATGGAATGCTCTTTCAAATTTGACACTCAGTTTTTCATTATCTCACAGATAAATTATTTTGTGTGGGTTCCCAAAACTCAACTATCCCTTTAAGATATCTATAAAATGTGAAAAAATAGAAAACATAAATAAATGATATATTGATTGATATAATAAAAGCTGTAAAAAGAACTTCCTCCAAAATTAGTTGACTACTACTCCGTGATCCTATTTGGCTGAAATTTGAAAATATGAATAGGATACGAAACTGCATTAGCGCCAAAAATCCCCGGTCTCGTGCCGGACTCGTCGCCGAGTCATCGAGTCACGGGCCCCGAGTCCGAGTCCGAGTCCGAGTCATGAACCTTCGAGTCCGAGTCCGAGACCGAGTCCGGCACAAACGGACTCGAGTCCGGTCTCGAGTCCGAGACCGGACTCGAGTCACACATCACTGACTATTATACTACTACTGATGCTACTACTTTTATATCTAATGCTACTACTACTACTAACAACAATAATACTTCTACAGCTACAACTACTTAACCATGTTTACTGTTTTGCTGCCCAGTATTATGAATCTGTATACTATGTTTAGTGACTGGTGCTGAACTTGACGAAATGCTGACCACTGATAACTTATTTATAACTTATTTAACTAACAATAATTTTATAATCCATTACTAAACCAAATGTTTTTTTTTACACTCGGACATATACAAAAAATAAAGAGTTACACAAATATAACTTTCAACATATCTCACTCAAAGATCTGGTGACGGGTAATTTGCTAGTCTACATAAATCAAAGACCAAAACTACCTAATTTTAATCAAAAACACCCTCCAAACCTGTCACAATCGAATTTTTAGTGTCACTAGTTTTGAATCGTAACTGTTCACTTTCTGTACCTACGCTAGCAAGAAAGATCACATGACGGCGTGATGTATCAGCCTCACTTTGCGCTCGCTACCGCGGTGAAGCGGCTGCTATATTTTGCTTCACTTCGCTTGCTAAAATGCCGATGTGTCAAGCGTTTGGATGTTCGAATAAGCCAGGCAATGGCCAGAAAAGGATTTTTGTTTCGCCATTCCCAACCCAGCAAATGAGAGGGAAAGGTGCGCTAGATGGCTCGCCAACATTGGAATTGACACATTTGACGTCAAAACGTACAAATATTGCAGGAATCAAGTTGTCTCTGAGGATCATTTCGAGCCGGAGTGAGCGTGAGCGCAAAAAACACAAACTTAGATATCGTCAAATTTCCCGTTGCCTGACTTTTCAATGTGAAATTTGCAACATCGGAAATGAAAAAAAATTGTAGAAAATTGCCCAATGTTAGTGTAAAAGTACATATTTTACCGTATGAGTGGTTATTTTCGCAGAATTATCGACTTGTTTGACAAATTGAGAGACGCAAATTGAACATGTGCGTCGGAAAAAAACCTGTCAATTGAATGATACGGAACACGCACTAGAAGGTCTGCCAGAGTTTCGGCAGGCCTCGCGCTGCGAGAGAGGTAGCTAGCTAGCCGCGCGCCAACTGCCTTGCATGCACTCTTAAAAAGTGCCGAAAAGGAACGATTATCACGATCGCACCTATTCTAGACTATCTCTCATTTTACTTACATGTTTTGCAAGGCTTTTAAAACAAATACGAGAACAATTACCTGCAAAAACGGCAAAAAAAAATGCGCTGATAATCTCCTGATAATTTCCTAACTCGCTCGGACCAGATGAACTGAACCTAGCGCTCTTTTGTTGCCAATTTGCGAATAGCGTAGACTACGTGTATGATACGCATACTACACGTTATATGATATCGCAGCCCAGAAATTGGCAATGTTCGCAAACGATCTGATTTTCTGCTATGTTCAATCGCTTAGTGAAAGTCTCGCTCGCGCTTGAGTTTTTAATGTTTTACTTTGGGAAAAGTAATATTTTGCTCAAAACTGAGGTAATTCTGAATGTTCTGTAACTATATTTCCGTAAATATTGTTACATGAATCCAGCAAAGCATCGATACTTGTTGTTTTTTTGCCGTATAAAAAGATGAATTTGAGCGCGAAACACTGCATTTTTGCAGACCGCTTTATGAGATTCGATCGGATAAAGCCGCCGCGCAGCAGCGGTCCAGCTGCCTGTGCTGCGCTGGCGGGCGGCCGGACGACCGCGGGCTGCAAATTTTGCGGCAGAGGACTGATGAAAGTGAGGCTGTTACGTCATGCGCAATGCATCCTGGGACAGATTCTACTCGAGGCTGCTCGCGGCCGATTCGAACAAGAAGAATTACCTTATTTTTTCGAAAACTGATTGTGAATGATTATGATGGTCTTTTCTCATCGGGAAAAAGGTTATATACTCCTAAAATATTGTACTTTCCCCTGGAAACTGCTGAAAATCGTCCGGACGTCCCCTTTAAGGATTGTGCTAATATCAACACGTAGTAGATTGAGGAATAGGAGTCGAAGGGAAGAGAGTGATAGAGTGAATGTCTCACATGAATCAACGGCGAAACACATTTCTGCATTCATTTACTACAGCTCAGATATAATTGCCCAATACTATACAAATACGATCATCAAATTCGAAACAATATGATATGTTGTGTATAAATGTATTTAAATAAAATTCGCTGAGCTCAAACGAAGGGTAAATAGGGTATAATTATGATAAAGTTAACAAAAAATACATTTTGTCCACAACTTTGCCAGAGTCTGTTGCCAATTTGAGCCACTCGTAGAATCATAAAATGAAGAATAATTATATATTCATGAAGTTCGATGATTTTATTTGTTTGCAGGCTCACTCGCTGAGGAGATATGTCCACGAATTACAAACGGAAACGTTTGACCCAGAAGTTGCACAGGTAAGTGAGTGGTCATGAAGGAGAGAATGATTTTCTTACAAAAAAAGAACACAGTGGATCACCCGTGGATTACACAGTGGATCACCCGTGGACACAATGACATTAAACGTGTGGATTTACATCGTGAACATACTGAGGTGTACAGCATAGTTCACATTTTGATCACACTGTGGTTCACAACGTAGATCACATTGTGAACACACTGTGGTTCACAATGTGATCCCCGTTGTGAACACATTGTGAACACACAGTGGTTCGCAATTTTCACGGATCACATTGTAGACACACTGTGATCATACTGTGGTTCACAACATATAGATCACATTGCTAACACATTATTGTTCCCAAAGTTAATCACATTATGAATACACTGTGGTTTTTAACATGGATCACATTGTGAACACACTGTGATTCACAACGTGGATCACATTTAAACACATTGTTGTTTACAACGTGGATCACATTGTGAACATACTGTGAATAAGCTGTGGTATTAAACGTAGATCACATTGTAAACAGAGTGGTTCACACCATTATGAACATAATTCGTTACATTTTGTTTCACAGTGTGGATTATAATGTGAACATATTGCGGTTTACAACATGGATCACATTGTGAGCACAAAAGTTTACAGCGTGGATCACTGTGTGGGTTTGAAATGTACCTGATGACCATGGGTATTAATATTAATATGCGCGGTAGAATATATACACATAGTTTCCGCGCTCTATAAATGATTTATTATTATTATTATTATTATTATTATCACAATGTGGTTTTCAACGTGGATCACATTGTTATCACACTGTGGTTCACGACGCGGATCTGGTTGCGGTATCATTATTTTATATTCTAGATGTCGAGAATTATGTAAGGACCTAGCATTATTAGACGTGCGTGTGATCAATGAACATGTATGTTACAAACCAAATTGATTATAAATTAGAAGTTAACTATAATCTCTGGATATAACATATTAATATTAAATTCGCTACAGATTGCATGCCACCCCCACTGGCATATTATAACTTGAATAATTCATGTCAAGGTATGTCTGTTAAAATTCAGTTTGTACCTCGAGTGTCGTTTGAACGCATGAATTGTTATATCCCCTTCATTGTAGAAAATGTCTTGTATTATATGGTGATTCACAAACAGTTTAATTTACCATTAAGACGATTAAAATGGATTAAGAAATTGTATTTCCTTGATATTATAATGAAAAGTACGCCCAAATAATCCTATCACAATAGGGTATTAACATTTAATTTGAAGACTACGTATGAGATTATAATTTAATAAATTGCGAATTCGCCAATCATTTTCACAGATTCAGACGCTATATCTGGCCCGACTGGATGGCCCCGAGATCGGCATGACTGCGCTGGGTTGTTTCGTCATCACCAAAGTAGTCCAGTCAATCTAGCATATATAAGGGGGTAACCTCGGCAAAATTGCAACACGGGATTTTTTTTCGGAATTCTGTTCAGGAAACTCCCCTTAACAACCAAAAAAAAGTCCTAAGAAATCGAAGTTGCGGAAAGTGGTTTAAAGGGCATTATAAAGATAATTAGCAAATTTGCATAATTGTGAAACAAGGTCAGGGGTCATTTTCTATCTAGGAATAGTACACTAGTAATTAAAACAAATATTCTAAGGTATTTTGGGGCAAGGAATCCATTTCCGGTGCTCGTTTGCGAGTGCCATATGGGCAAAACCCTGAAATCCAAGATGGCTGCTTCCTAATTTGCATATTTATGATTATTATTGGGTTTTAGTGGCTACAGCCTCTAATAAGCAATACTTATAGTTTTTTTTCTTTAATAATGTTCTAAATGTATATCAAAGATACTTCAGCTTGGTTGCCGCATTGGCAACCTCTAGCAATGCATATAATTCGTATAATTTTATTATTTACCTAATTTGCATATTCCCCCAAATTGAGTTTATTGGGAACCCGGAAAGTCAAAATGATAAGAAATACCACTTTTCCAAGGTTTTGGGGGCATGAAGTCCATTTATGATACCTAATTCGACGTATCACCTTGGCAACCCACATAAATCCAAGATGGCCGTCTTTGGCATTTTAAAGGAGATAATGCTATTTGCCACTTTTTTTGGATAGCATAATTTGTTTACTGTTAGCAACCAGCTACATTGAAATTCCAATTGCTAATTCCAATAATTGCGAGTCAAAAATTGTAATATTGTTCTAATATAACCAAAAGAATGAAGTTGTGTATCATTACATGTGAAATTTGGGGAGCAGCCATCTTGGATTTAAGAAGGTTGCCATGGTGCTATATGGAAATAAGTATTAAAAATGGACTTGTTGCCCCCCAAAACCTTGGAAAAGTGGTATAACTTGTCATTTTTACTTTCCGGGTTCCCAATATACTCAATTTGGGGGAATATGCAAATTAGGTAAATAACCCAATTATGCAAATTATATGCATTGATAGAGGTTGCAAAGGTGGCAACTAATCTGAAATAGCTTCACTACATATTTAGAACATGAATGAAACATAATAATCTGGAATTATTGCTTATTAGAGGCTGTAACCACTGCAAACCACTAATATTCATAAATATGCAAATTAGGGGAAACCATCTTGGTTTTTAGGGCGTTGCCTATACGACACATGCAAATCAGCACCGTTAATGGATTCCTTGGCCTAAATTACCCTAGCATAATTGTACTATTCCTAGATAGAAAATGACCCCTGACCACATTTCAGAAATATGCAAATTAGCTAATTATCTTTATAATGCAAATTAAACCACTTTCCGCGACATTAATTTCTTAGGACTTTTTTTTGGTTGTTAAGGGGAGTTTCCTGAACAGAATTCCGAAAAAAAATCCCATGTTACAATTTTGCCGAGGTCAAGACCCTATATTGACTGGACTAAAGAGCGAGCACTTGCGGTAAGTGGACAACATTCAGGTAGGGAATTGCATGGGAGAATTACGGAGAAAAAGGGACATTGCAAATCATAGAATTTAGGTTTGGAAATGACAAATAGTAATTACGGACTTTCATTTTAAAGTATCAACCAAATCCTAACTAAAAACCTTCTTAAAAGATCATTCGAGGATTGGCAGAGTATTCTTACTAATGTCCGATATTTTGTTTACAATTATTATATATTATCCTATTACACCTGAGTGGGGTATATTTTTTTCAAAAATTAATCGCTCATAATTTTGCCCGGGAAGACGACATCGCTGTCCAAACATAACTAGAATAAGGTGAAGATTGATTGTTCGAATGTCAAAGGGAGTGGGGGTGGGGGGGGGGGGGGGCATTAGCCCTAGGTTGGGTAATATGTATTGTGATCTTGGTTCCATGCGTATTTTTCCTAACATGAATTAAAATTATGATGATCTTTATATAATTTATTGAAGTTTATTATGTCCATGATCATTTACATAGAAAATTGTTTTCCACTGGTTACATATACAATGAATTGACATATCAAAATACAATTAAATCACATTCATAAACAATATTATTTGACATCCATAGCATTTCAATATGGTGTACATTAAATCAAACTACCATCTAATAATTACATATTTTGTATAATTATTTTCATATAAATAAACCAAAAATCAATTTCTTCATGTGCTCCCTTTTAAACAGAATAATAACGTCACATCCCCCGTTACCAATGAAATATTATGTATAAATTGCATCCAAAAAGTTTTACTGTAGAGTATTCAACATAATCTTCTTACATTTCGAACAAAACGAAGTAACACTCTCATGTAAGGTTATTCGTTTGTAATTTGTCATGGTTGTCAGAATGTGGTAATTTTCTTTTTTCTTTCTAATAATTGTAGGTGATCAGCGCGCTGATAACGTACTTCACCATCCTCCTGCAGTTTAAAGGAACCAGTCAGACCGACGTCACAACGATGACGATGACGACAGTGACCACGGTTGAGAACACGACGGCTTATTAACAACGGCGACGTCGAAACGGTGTAAATCACCTGTGAACTGGCGTATGAAAACTCAGTGCATATAATGTTGCGAAACATGCCAGTATATAAAAGGCATGAAAACGCCGTTGAATGACGTAGACATTATAAAACAGCTTTAGAACGACCCCAAAACGTCCCGAAACAATTGCAGATGAAAATATGGTATAGGTCTTAAATATTGGGAGCATCTTTGTTTCATTCAAACTATTGGCAAATTCATTATAGTGAGGTTACTCAATTCCACTACTTTTATGTATTTTACAATTTTCTGTCTAACCCCTAAAAGACCAGGGTCCCGTTGTAGAAAGAGATACAATCGATTGTAAGTTGCAATTAATCGTAAGTCAGATCACGCGTTCTGATGCGCAAATTTGATTGGTTGAAACGCGTACATTTTCTGACTTACGATCAATCGTAACTTACAATCGATTGTATCTCTTTCTGTAACGGGGCCCAGGAGATGTTTCACAAAGATTCAAGTTGGACCTATAAAATTACTATTATAGAAAGCTGTTAGTTTCTTTGTATAATTGTTAGGTATACAGCTGTTTAAAAAGGCGTACATTTTTGTTGATAGTTTCAAATACTTGTATTTTGTTTTGCTTTTGAATATGTATTTATTCAAAGGCTACAAATGGCTTTCCATAGTTTTTAGGTCCAACTTAAAGTCAAGTTCAACTTTGAATCTTTGTGAAACACCCCAAGTTATTTTTATTCCCCATCCCCTTAATTTCAGATCGTGGCCTTGAATTCGCCCGATCGCCATCAGGGGCGGATCTAGCTTTTTGCTAAGGGGGGGGGGGTTTGCCCCAATGACGATGCGGAGCATCGTCCACGAGCCGCGAAGCGGCGATTTTTTTTTGCTATTTTGAACCCCCGTAAGTGATGTTTTCCACATCACATTTTCACTTGGCAGCCCAAGGGGGGGGGGGGGGGTTAAACCCCCTTAACCCCCCCCCCCCCCCCCCGTAGATCCGCCACTGGCCATGAAAATGTGCGTGCGTGTCAATAAATTACATGTATAAAGAATACTAAATTAAAATTATTTTTTGTATCCTGTTGAACACTGTTTACAACTAATCAGAACAATAACACCATAGGGAGTGATACGTAATTTTGACAATCTTCTGCGAGGAAGCAAAGGGATCAACCCAGTAGCGTCCCCATGATTTGATGACGGGGGGGGGGGGGAAGGGGGTGAGGACACAAAATAGTTTTAAACCAAATAACACCTAACGTCAATGGATACGTAGCACACTTGGTGCGAACTTTGGCAAGAAACCCTTGATAGAAGGGTGGGGTTCCGAGTAGGGGCCCGCTGTTTATCCCCTGCCGGGGCCCCGGAAGCTTTTGGATTTTCGATATCCAGAACTAAAGATGTTTATCATAATGATGTAAATAGGTAAAATAACGATTAAATAGTATGTTATTTATAGTTAGCTCAATTTTAGTTGGTATAGCTAGTAATCCTAAATAAGGGTATACAGGGGATTGGGTAAGATGGCCATAATTGGGGTTCAGGGGGCGCAGCCCCCGGAAAATTTCAGATTTCAGATTTTGTCAGTTGTAAACTAAGTTATACTCTCAAGATGTGGTTTAAATAAGATCGGTATTGTATCAACTTTCATATAATGAATGAGAGGGGGCAATTGCCCTTCAGTTTGATGTTATTATATATTTCTGAACCTCAAATATTTTTTTTTGCGGGGGGGAGGGGGGGGGGGGGGGGGGGGTAATAATACAAGCCACCCCACCTCAAATATTAGAGGGATATCCAATTGATAATACGGGTGCGGTTTGTTATTCCGAAGGTTCGTTTTATTCCGAAGGTTCGTTATTCCGAACACGCAAACTTTGTATACTTGAGGGTTCGTTATTCCGAAAATGAAATAGGGTTCGTTAATCCGAACATTTGTTGCATTATTCCGAATGTTCGTTATTCCGAAGGTTCGAACCCGATTTCATTTTCGACTACGAACCTTCGAAATAACGAACCCGATTTCATTTTCGGACTAACGAACCTTCGAAATAACGAACATTAGGAATAACGAACCTTCAGAATAACGAACCTTCGGAATAACCGAACCTTCGGAATAACGAACCTTCGGAATAACGAGCTGTATTATCAACAAACATTTTGAAGATCCTGCTTATTCTTTATTCTCTCTATTCTTCTTCTTAATTTGTTTTGAGTTTATGTGTGCCTTGTAGCATATGATTACGAATTGCTTTCGTGAAGTCTTCTTGTTTTATTTTAATAAAGTGATTCATCAACTTTGTGAAATTAAACACAAATTAATTCAATTTTTTTTTCGAGCTTTCACACTTCTCTAGTACCTTGTTGTCTGGCTATACGGTATTAAGGGAGTGTCCGCCTTTCGAAGCCAAATTTGAAAAGTTGCGAGGTTATTGTCTTATATGAAAGAACATGTCATTTAACAGCTTGCCTGAACAAAAGTTGGAGTTTGAAATCTCATTTTCATGGAGTTATAGACCCAACAATAAATTACGCGACGGAACGACGTTTAATATGCATTACAAGTCTTCACCCCGTGCAAAATTTCGCACACGATAGCTACCGGCGCAATGCAGGGAACACCCGCTACTGTGTGTGACCCCTACGTGACCCGCGCACAGATTGTGATTAACCAACGGCGCAAGCGAATACTAAACAAAATAACTAAGACTCACTAAAACTGACTACATGTATTTTTTTGCCCTTTTCTTGGCACACCTTCAAAAATGTCGGCTTCACATTACCCTTACAAGAATAAGTACAGTATTGATGTAATATTATGCTAAATCAGTTAAACGCACTTATTGGCCGATATATAGTTCGATGAAGGGATGATTTCTACACATTCGTTTTTCATTCTCAGAATCCAAATTACAGGGTTGTTCGATCTGAAATGTTGTGTGTATGTTACATTCATCCTCATCCGTCTACTGGAAACTGTTCAGACGATTTGTAAAAGGCGGACACTCCCTTTAAAGAGGATCATGAAATATGTCTGGATTGTTCTTATTATGGATATATTAAAGATCTAATTTGAAAGCATCTATAATACGCTTTAGACCGTAGACAAGATGCATTCGAATTCGGACACTCAATCGCCCATAGTATCCGAATTCGTATACTTCAAACGAACGATTGGGATGAAATCAGACATTTTCTCTGTTTTCACTCTGTAGCCTACACATTATATTTTCTATCAAATCTTACATATCATTCTCAAAAATTGTACAATGAACTGATGAAATTGGTATATTATTAAAGTCTCATTATTTATCATCTTTTCATTATGTATTTCATTGTCAATATGATGGTTCCCTTATGGTAAATGCATGTATGCAAACAGATTGTTCAATATTGGAACAAATACAATAAATTGAATTGAAATGTTTTAACTTTTGTATTTCGTTGTTGTTGATTTTATAATTTTATTTCTTACTAAGTTCGAATTATTTCGAGCCCGAAAACAAACATCTAAAATGATCAATGTTTGATCTCTTTTTTTAGGAAAAATTAGTTTTTTGTATAAAGCCTTTGTAACCTTTAATATTTCGTAAACCTGCAACATTTATCTGTAACATATATTTAGAAAGGAATACAAATGGGTCGTTTGATCAACAATCACCAG
>JBAMJV010008272.1:0-37658 GCA_037951105.1 Echinarachnius parma
TATTGATTTTTGTATATACCAAAATGTCCATGCGACATTTAAATCAATCTAGCATGTATTCTATATTATAATAGATATATAACACACTCATGACATGTACAATACACTGTTAATATGTAAATGTTACCTAGTATAGTATCGCTATAATTGTACTATGTCAATATTTCATTGGAAAGAAGAACATATGTGTGTCTGTTTGCTTTGGCCGATCATAATTATAATCTATAGGGCCGCGTTAAAAACATGCGATATATCTTGCAAAATACACTAAAATGTACAATGCCAAAGATGTTGTATTATTTTCTTATTCTGTGTACAAAAATTGATCATACATAAATGTAATCACGAAATGGGTTCATACAACATTATTAATACGCTCTAAAGTCACTATTTATAGTAATTTATTGGTTCATATCGCTATTATGTTCAAATTAATGGTTGCTTGCAGATGATATTAAAAGGGTAATTAAAATGAAATGGGTTTATTTAATCGAACATAACGATTTGTGTATTTAACTTAAAGGGAACAAATAACGACTTACTTAGGGCTTAATTTTTTTAGTTGAATTAATCACACTCAAATTTTCCCAAAACCATCCCAATATTTGACGTCGTATCCCGGTGGTGTCACTTCATAATTTTGCGGGGAAAAGGGGTACCTGTTCGTAGAGGGCCACAGGGTACGTTCTTCTTGTACTCGAAGTCTTTAGGATGCTTGTGTTCGTAAACGTGTTCATGGAATGGAAGCAAATAGGGTTACAATGTATTGAATACCAATTTGTACTTTTTGTTTGAGGGGGAGGGGGGGGGGGGGGAAATAATAAAGATCTATTATTTGCTCAAAATGAACTTACACCACTGCGAAAAGGGTGTACTTTTTCACTTCAAGAAGTATCATGGTTCCACCTTGCGGAAAATGAAGTGACACCAGCACCGGGCGTTGTACCAGGTACGGATATATTATTAATCGCAGACGATTGTAGATATGCCATGCTGCATGGGTTGCTAATTAACTTGTGTTCCATTTGTCTTGTCTTTTCTATTTTCTTGTTATTTAGTATGCACTATTTATGTATATTTAGCCATGTAAATATAATATTATATACATTTGTCAACCATTGGAGACTAAATTTCTAAGTGTTGTTTGATTATTAACAATTTAGCACAGCAATAAATACAAAGCGTACACAATACGGTGCCAATGACACACAAATCTCGTCTCTCATCTGTGTTTTTTTTTCTTACAAGAAGTCGAAAAAAGTTTTAATTAACCATACTTAATGCAGTATGAGTG
This sequence comes from Echinarachnius parma, assembly GCA_037951105.1. Lineage (NCBI taxonomy): Eukaryota > Metazoa > Echinodermata > Echinoidea > Clypeasteroida > Echinarachniidae > Echinarachnius > Echinarachnius parma. Next base: position 1,295 of record JBAMJV010008272.1, read on the forward strand.
AAGCCTCTTGTTTTACACACAGCGTAACACAGCATAAAACACAGCAACTTCACACGTTTTGAGCTTAACTGTAAACCAGAGGGAATGAGGAAACGAGGGTGATCCAAACACACCTGGGGTGTTCCACAAAGATTAAGTTGAACTTAACTCTAAGTTAGAACTAACAACTATGGAAAGCCATTTGTAGCCTTAGAATGAAACCTATTCAAAAGCAAAAAGGCAAGTATGTTAGACTAATCATTATTATTATAATCTGAGTCAACACTTTATGCCTTTTAAAAACCTGTTCAACAATGTTTCCCCAAAACAAATAACGGCTTCTCATGAATTTAAGTCAAACTTAGAGTTAAAGAGATCTTTTAGTTTTGGTCAAAGTTAATTGTATTAACCAAAACCTGCACCTTTACAGTACAAACTAATAGTTATAACTCCACTTTGGTCGCAAGGTATAGACCATTACAAACGACTAAGTAAAAACCCAGTTATCATTTCAATATATCCGTGACAACTGAAGTGGGCGGCTATCTAAAAAAAATAATTGGTTTCAATAATTCTTTATACAAAATTGTGCATGTTATGTTATGTTGAAATAATGATTATATAGAGAGATCATCAACAACTATTAAAAAACCTAATTTGACAATTTTGGAAAAAGTTCCTACTTTCATTACTGCTTCTAACAAGGCCGTCAGCCCTTCATTGGTTTATGTACAAAATGTACAGGGTACTGTCACTGCGCTTGGTACAGTTTACCTTCTAGTTCTACAACGGCAGTTGTTGTCATACTTCTATGGTTCAATGTCATGTCGGGCAGTAAGTCTCATTTATCAGGCACTGACTTGGTAACAATTTTACAAACATAGGAACCTGACATGGTCTCACCCAAAGCGCCATAAAAAAAAATACACATCCAAAATTACTTTTCTTGGTATCGTTGTTCATTGGAAAGGACACCCTGTCCGATGGACATGTTCATTTTTAAAGTACCTGAGCGAAGGTTTAAAAATGCTTTTAACCTAAATAATTTTGGCATCATTGCAAAGGAAATGTTACATTCTTCTTATTAATTCATATAGAGTACAGAAGCCATGACGTCATAAAAACACTTTTTTAGAATTTTCAAATTTGGACTTCATTTTCAGAAAGAGCATAACAAATAATGTATAATACCGAAAATCATAGGAATAGGTTACGTATTGGCTGAGATATGCCCATCCGAATGAATTTTACTTCATTGGGCAATCAGTGTTAGTGCACTGGTTCATAAATTTATGAACCAGTGCACTATAACAATGATTGCCCATTGACACAAAAATCATTCGGATGGACATATCTCAGCCAATACGTAACATATTCCTTTGATTGTCGGTATTTGGACATTATTTGCTATGCTCTTTATGAAAATGAAGTCCAAATTTTAAAACTAAAAAAAAAAAGTTTATGACATCATTTATGACATCACACTTCACCACTCTGTCAAAAATTGTCATAGAATTGATTAATCTGCTATCAAAAGTGATGAAATTTCGACCCGTTATTCGCCCTTGGTCAGCCCGCTGTGTGCGGGTACGATTAATGACGAAACATGTGTGAAGAGCGCATGAGAGCGCTCCCAAGCCCGTCGGCTTTGTGTACTGTAGGTGTATGTGTATACCACCCGAACGCTAAGTAATCTCATCACAATGTCTGATCTTGAGGAACTGCTACTAAATGTAGACATCAAGGTTGATGTAAACAGCTCCACAAAATATATTGTCATTGGTATAGTGATAGTGATGATGATGATGATGATGATGATTTTGATTATGATGGGGATGTAGGAGGGATAGAAGGAAGAGGACGAGACGGAAAATACCATGAATTCATTCTTCAGTAAAGTCAAAGACTTCTACTACTAGTACTATTTACTTGCATATGCACCGTTATTTGAACTGCATGATATCATAAAATGCAAAGGTATGCTCAAGATTCACCGTCTTGTCTATATACATAACCTGAACTATATACTACTAGTCACCAACAATCACTCTGCGCTAGCTGCCAGGCGGCCCGTTTACGAAAACATCTCGGGAAATTACACGACATAGAAGGGTAGACAAATCTATTTGCATGATTCAATATCTATTGTAATAGAATATTCTTTATACGCAATAATAAAATGTAATTAGCTGTTTTCGAGAGATTTGTATTCCACTTTCATCATGTGATCATCAGCTGGCGTAAGTTCGTGTCATGTCAAGTCTGGATTATAAACCCTCACAAAAAAAGTTCCGCAATTCAAGTTTGAGCGTTCATAATGTTCATATCTACCTTATTACTTTATTACCGTTCATAAATGTGTTACCATTGGAAAGCTTGTATTCTCCCCTTCACAATAATATGACATTTGTTATCATGGAATGTCCATTGCAAAGTCAAAAGTGAAATCTTGCAAAAAGCATTAATATGGTAAAACATAATGATAATTTATCAATCAGTCAATAAAAAACACACTACATCTTCCTAACAACATACACAATCGTTATTGCACCACCTCAAAATCATAAAGGTATATTTCATCCTCAAAAAAAATGATAAAACGCCATTGACATTCACGCATGACCGACTGAACATCATTCATATAACACATTTCAAAAGGAGGGTACACTGTTGTTTTATCAATGCATTTTGCAACATTTCACTTTTGACTTTGCCCAATATTCGGGTGTCATACGCATTCCATGATAACATATTCATGGCAAATATCATATCAGTTTAAAGTGGGGAATACAAGCCTTCCAATGATACTAAACTCATGAACGGTAATAAAGTAAAATGAGAAATATGAACGCTCAAACTTGAATTGCGGAACTTCTTGTGAGGGTTTTAATACACAGTTGTATACGTCTCGCTCTACGCTCTAGGCGGGGGACTCGCACGTGTGACGTCATTATCCCGTACTCGATAATTCCCTTTTCAAGCTAAGTATAGAAGTTCTGAGAAGGGTCTTGGAAAAACGCTTCTTATCGCGATTCATTGATATTTCAAGGCCTAAGAGTAGATGATTTGTGTTTTGGTTGGTATAAGCTGCCTTCCCGTACATGTATAATTTGTCTATTTTGTGATATTTCTTCGTTCAGGTACTTTAAACTTTATTTTGGGAAATGCCCCGTTCCGTTTTTTTGTGCAACCTGTATAAGTGCGATATATTATTATACTCATTATTATAACTACCGAAAAACAAAGTTAAGTATTGAAGTGACATGATTGATCAATGTTTATTCTCCCGATCATCATTACAGCAGAAATTGCAATATATTCCACTGCAAGTGCTCTATACAATTTGTAATAAGTACCTCTCCAGTTCATCTCAACCATTAACTTATTACTCGCACTTCTTTGTACAATTAAAGGTATAGTTGAGTTTTGGTATATATAGAATGCGCTATACAAATGTGGTGAGGTTTAAAAACTGAGTGTGAATTTGAAAGAGCATGCAATTAAAATGACAGAAGAAACTTGTTTATTTTGGTCTAAATTAATATCTAAAAATATAATCGTTTGAAAATGTACAAAAGATAAATTTAAAAAGATGTTGACGATTTCTCTATATAATCGTAGTTTTAACCAAACATCACTTGCACAATTTTGTAAAAAGATTAAAACAAATTGGCTATTATCGAGCGCCCTCTAGATTTTAAAGCTCTTTTTAAGTGATTGCAGAATTAGTTAGTATCGTTTGTAATAATTGTTATATATTTCGAGCATAACGGTGTTATAACTATTACTCTGTTATGTAATGGTGCAGGTTTGGGTTACAAAAAAATATTATATTTACCATAACAGTTCTCTCATTAACCGGTTGCTTCCGAAAATAAAAGCGCATCTATCGACCCCCAAAACGAAATTCTTTTCACTGATACGAGCCCAGGCCTCCACACAAAAGACCAGCTGCCGTGTGTGCGTGCAGAGAAATCGATTTTTTCGGTTGTGGTGGTGCACGCACAAAAGGGCGGTAACCTTGTATAGAAATGTATTCTATACCACAGTGAATATCCGGTTAGGCAGCTGACAGCTGTATACAGAACACAACCCTATGCATACAGAATCACGTACAATCTCTATTGGCATGGCGCGCACGCACGGAATATTTCGCTGCCACTATTATTGTACGCGTAATGGGAATACTGCCAGTCCAAGCGAAACGCAATTTCTCTAAATTTTGGCTGGTACATCGTACATTCACCGCTGTACGAAATTATTTCAACTTTGTAAGTAACATTACACACTTTGTATAGTTACCAATTGCTGTAAAACTCATGATAAGTCACAAGATTCAGATATTTCGATAGCTTATTTGATTAGCTTTCAAGTGATATAACAAATTCAGTATGTCTGCATTCAGAATATAGCTTTTTAGACGATTAAATAGTGTCATGAGTGTGGTATTTTCGGAACCGAGTATAGTCGGTTCCCGGGTGTGAGGGTGTGACACGGGGCCCGTATTAACTCGGTTCCAGGAAGAAACGGGTTAAAGGGAAAGTTGAGTTTTGGTAGAGAGGGCGCTAGACTACTTAATTGGTTTGTGAGGTAATGAAAAACTGAGTGTAAAATTTGAAAGAGCATAATTATTAAACAATAAAATCATCTTTGTTTGATCAAAATCGGTTCAGATACGGCTGAAATATCCATAAATATAACAATTTGTAATAAACCCGGGGCCCCGGGTTTATTAGAGAATGTTGAACCAGCCGTTAAAAATTCAAAAAAATGCTTCCTCTTTTCAAAAAGTTACAAAATAGGTATTTAAATAGTTGTTGGTTATTTCTCTATCTAATCACTATTTCAACAAAGTATCACATGCACAATATTTTATTCAAAATGGTTGAAACCGATGAGTGTTTAGAGAGCGCCCTCTTACGTTTTAACGGCTCTTTTTGAATGATAACATGATCTTTACTACGTCATTTGTAATGTTGTGTTCCTTTCTAGTTATAACTATTAGTTTGTAATGTAATGATGCGGGTTTTTGTTACTAAAATTCAGTTTCACTAAAACTGTACTCTCCTTGCCAGAACTCAACTATCCCTTTAACAACGCATAACTATTCCTTTAAGTTTCCATTCTGCTAGCGAATGTATTTCGAAGTTTTGTGTACATCAATTTAATGGATAATCATATACCTGCAGTCATAAATAAGACATCAACAGTCATTAAACATAAATACATCTTATCCGAATATTGAATTATTTCAAGCTTTAATACTCTCACTTCCTTGTCGATTCGTAATTTTGATTCGTTCATGAAAGCGATAAATCTTGTGTGCACATCATTAGAACTGTTATGTGCTCCCGTTTGTCAGTGAAATTGATTGTGGATTGATATCTTACGAGTTCACGTCGATATCTAAATTACGACAAAGACCCATATTACCTGATGAAATAGTTGTGAAGAACTCATTTAATCACACATCAACGTCATCAACAACCAGTTTATATGGTGATCGCCATTTATTGCTGTAGGTATGTATTTCAGCTATTATCAGTTTCGCTATTATTCAATTGCACGTAATATTTGAAAGATATTCCCATTATGAAATGTTCATCTCACACGTTCGATACATTTCGAACGAGAAAAAATCATGGCCTCTCAGGATTTCTAAATTAAAATTCCATGATCTATAAAGCATTAAGAATGTCGCATTTGCAAGCATGAGGGAAACATATCCTATATGATGTGTTCGGTTAGACAAGTATAACTTGTCGCATTCATAATTATTATTTTAATAAGTGATATGAGGGAAATATGTCTAGAAAGCATTGTACTGCAAACAGTTACGAAGACAAAATACTTTCTTTAACCCCTTGTTTCAATGTTCTAGAGCTCATCCAGTGCCGATACAACCATGGGAATGGCATACAGGCACGTTTACCTTCTACTCATCATAGCGACGTGTGGAGTGGAAGGGGCTTACACCTCCACCACTGGCGGCAAAGAAGTCTTCTCTGGTCGGTTGAATAAGCTCCCGGTACAGAAGGGTCGCTTCACCAAAACAGCCTGTCAGTGGGACCAGGATGATAGACGTGTAGTGTGCAAAGGCAGGCAACTAAGAACTGTTCCAAGCGATTTACCCCGAAGTGTCATGAAATTATATTTGGGAACGAACGAGATAACCGTTTTATTGAACACTTCGTTTGAACCCTATTCAAATCTGGTTACTTTGGATCTGACTTCCAACCAGCTTAAAACGATTCAGTCCGCAGCTTTCCAGCCTTTAAAACATCTAGAGAATTTGGATCTGGGTGGAAATGAAGAACTGGTAATACCAAACAGTGTCCCATTTCACCCCCTTGAATCACTTGTTATTTTAATTATGAATTCATGTAAGTTACGAGTTTTGCCAATCGATTTTCTGGACGGGTTTCCACATTTGAAATATCTTGATTTATCAGGAAATCTTCTAAGCTCCTTGAATGTGTCTCGCTGTAAGGCAGACAGAATTAAAGTTGTATCACTAAACAATAACAAGTTCCGAAATCTGACTCGAGATAAATTCATGTTCGTTTGTCCAACCGACTCCATCGGTCTGTTAATGAACCCGATCAGGTACATTTCAGAAGACGTAATAGCATAATTGCCTGTCCACTCACTTACGCTAGGGATGCGAATCGCTCCAACTGCATCGATGTTGTTTAACCTCACAGGTGGTGTTGCAAGGTCAACTATTAGCATGCTCATTCTTACAAATATGGAGTTGCATTATGGCATTCCAGTTGGAGTATTCAGACCTTTATATGATTACCCATTGTACAAAGTAGCAATCGTAAACAGTGGGGATCTCTCGCTCCACGAAAACGTATTCTTTGGGTTAATACACTGTATTATGTTGATGTTGAAAGGTAATTCCATCGGAGCGATCGAACCAGAATTTTTTCTAGGAATGTCTCGTCTACGAAAATTGGATTTGAGGGAAAACCAGATAAGGAATTTTAATCCACATAATACCACTTGGGAAAGTAATATGGAGGAACTGGATATGTCGCAGAATAAACTACTCCAAATTCAGGGTTATTAGTTTCGTAACCTTAGCGATTTAAGGGTCTTGAATCTTAGCCGTAATATGGGACTTGTTGCGTTGGACATACTCTCGTATGGCGGGTTTGAGAGCCTTGAAATACTCGATGTTACAGGAACCAAGATATCAGTGATTGTCTTGTCGTCCGGTCTTTCCTACTTTTATTTTGCTGACCGCATACGTCAAGCATACGACCCTATCAAACCTTTCATACCAGGCCAAACATTTTGGAACACTAAACACCTAGAAATCATAGACGTGAGTAACGCGGAACTCAACAAAGATAGTCTTTGGGACTCATTTTTTAATAGATCTTTGTTTCTAGGATTGGATATCCTTTTGGAACTGCATCTGAGCAACAACCCTCTGGAAAATGTGCCAGATAGGGTTTTTGAGGATAATTTGTTGCTTGCTTACTTGATGATGGACAACTGCAAAATTTCGAGTCTCACCGGGAACATATTTCGGGGATTGCACTCTCTCGTCTTATTGGATTTGAACGGGAATAACTTGCTCCACATATCAACTGATGCCCTAAAGAACCTGCCGGTTCTGGAGACCCTGAGTATCAATGACAATACAATCATGTGTGTAGAGGAAGGAGCCATGGAAAACGTCCCACTTCTCAAGATTTTGAGAATGTCAAATAATCGGTTGGTCGCATTCAATCACAGCACATGGAACACTCTGATGAAAAGCGATTTAGAGTACATCGATGTTTCTGGAAACCCATTTGCTTGTCAGTGCAGGTATAGCTGGCTGCAGGACCTCACCAACTCGTCTGAAATGTTTCTACACCGTAATAAAACCTTTTGCTCGGACGATTCCGTGAGCCAAATGCGAGGAAAGCCATTGCTCGAGTTTGATCCGAGTAAATATTGCGTTCCAAACATTGTACGCCTTTCCACCCTCCCTCTCGTTGCTCTCGCCTTGCTTATTGGTATGTTGCTTGCATTCCACAACAGATGGTTGATCAGGTACAAACTATTCCTGCTGAAACTGGCAATCATAGGTTACAGGGAAATGCAAGACGCACGAGAACACGGCGAGTTCGTTTTTGATTTCAACATCATGTTTACTGAAGAAGACGAGGTGTGGGCCAGAGAGCACCTGCGACACACCCTAGAAGATCGTCTCCCCAATTACGAAAAGTATTCTTTCGGTGATGAAGACCTCACCCTTGGAATGTACTACCTGGAAGCAGTTCATTACGCCGTGGAGCATAGCTTCAAGACCATCGTGCTCCTCAGCAGACGCGCTGTCCGAGACAACTGGTTTCTCATCAAATTTCGTACCGCCATGGACCACGTGCATGACGAGCTGATAGAGAACACCGTCGTCATCTTTCTAGAGGATATTCCGGAGGACGAGATTCCGTACCTGGTCCGCCTTTATCTAAGCGACCGCAGACCGTATATGAGATGGCCCGTAGATGCCAGGGGCCACGAATACTTCTGGAACGAACTTACAAAGGTTGTCACTTTTAATTTGAGGTACAACCCTTTGATACCACCAGAATAAATGTGACCGACTACACCAAAACCCTGCACTTGTCGGTAAAAATCAAAATCTAGATTTCCATAACATTGAAAAAGCTTCATCACAGCTTTCATTTGATGCTTTGTTCTGAAAATTAGGTTAAGGTATGATTGTTTCAATTGTACAATTGTGTCTTTTACACACATTATGTAAACTTAAAATGCCCATTTCTTACCGACAATTACCCATAAGCAGGGTTTTCCTCTATACGGTCACAAACATGTTGACCAACCATGTTTTGTTATAGAGTAGACTATATCAAATTCTGTATTGAGTTTAGATATACTTCTGGACCTTGTTATGTAGTATCGTCATAACTTTTTCGTATGCAACCTGAACGTTTATGCCAGTGGCAAACTTTAACGTGTTTCTGTTATCGGATATTTAGTATTATATAGTAGTATAAGACCGTCACATTAGATATTGGAATATGACGTGACACCAAACAATTGACAATAATGTTTGAAACGGCAAATAACTCATGCAAAAACATAGAGTGTGCCTTGCTTAAAGGGAGCGTTGAGTATTGGTATTTTCCGAAGTGCCCCCCCCCCCAAATTAATTGTAACTGATTTGGTTGATTTCAATTCCATGTGAAAGATCATTAAAAGAAACATGGGAAATAATAATAATTCCCATTCAAATGCTCTCATTGTTGTGAAATTTGCTTTCAAAATATAATATAAAAGTGATTGACGTCCGGACATCACTTTTAGAGAATGCTAGCGCGAAGCGCTAGCGTTCTAGGTCCTCCTATGCTTACCGCGCATGTACAATGTGTATCGCCATCGCCGTTCGCCGTTCGCATCGCCGCGGCGGCCATGCATCGCGATCATCTTTCGTTCAAAATCTGTTCGGAGTCGCGCTAACACACGGAGAGAAGTCGAGGAGGCGCATAAATCACTGATTTTTAGCGGAATGGAGGGAAAAACCATAATTTTAATCCAACCGATAGTTGGATCACATATTGGAGAATGAATCGGTGGTAAGTACCGTATCATATGTATAATTTTAAGCACAATTAGCGTGCAAAAAAAATCAGTTTCAGTCCCGTATTAGGAGGACCTAGAACGCTAGCGCTTCGCGCCAGCGTACTCTAGAGTTAACTTGACTTTTGAGTTGTAACGGCTCTTTTTGAATGATAACAGGGGCTTTACTTTTTCGTTTGTAATTGTGTATACTTTTCGAGCATGGTGGAGTTATAACTATTAGTTTGCACCGTAATGGTGCAGGTTTTGGTTACTAAGTTAAGTTTGACCAATACTCAACTATCCCTTTAAGTAGAATGCCAAATCGCTCAATTTATATTTAAGAACACGCTGCGGGAAGGAAATACATAACTCTCAATTAAAATCATTTAAATATAGGCCTATCATCGTTCTTTTCATTGCTTCACAAGTCATCTAAATAAGCGTAGTAAGTCATGTTATTCAGTTCTTTTGACCTGAGAACGAATGGAACAATAATGCGTACTTCTATGAGCCTGCAAAGGATATTCTACTGTACAAACTGTATTACATTTTACTGATCAATTATGTATTGCTTCGTTGTTTCTAATTTGACGATAAATATTAAAGTGGCAGGGACAAGGCCGATAGAGGACGCTAGTCATATTACGCGCGCTACGCACGAGACACGCCCTCTATACATTACAAACTATATAGCGGAGATTCCGAATAAGCTTCGGGCCTTCGCAAACGAGGCTAGAACGAACGTGCTGCTAAAGGTGGATACCATTAGTTTGTATAGACGGCGCGTATCGTGCGTATAGCACGCGTCACTATAAGCTAGCAAAAGGTCTCATGTTTCTGCTCAAAGGTTTTCGGAATTGACGTTTAAAGCGAAGATATTGAGAAAGTTGATTAACATCGCACTGTAAGCATCACAAGGTCATATAAAGTGACTTTGCACGCACTAAACATACATGTATTTAACCTGGTAATATCAACACTAAATAATGTTATGAAATATAATGACTAAAGTACATGTTTAGCAATAAGCAGACTTGATTTACAATGGACGAATTGTGTAATTAAGTGAATTAATTAAATATCATGTTAATAACTCGCTAATGACCTGTATACTGCACTCTTTTAATGCCTATATTAGAGATATTGTCAACCAACTGCAATAAAAGTGGTGCAATATTGATTTTTGTGACGTTCGCCGCGACGGTTTGATCAGTCTAAGATGTATTTAATATTGTATTACTTGTCTGATATTTACAATACACTCGCTATAATTGTATTACATGTATGTCAATTTTTAATTGGAGATGTATTGGACATGGATCAAATTGTGTATACCAGAATGTATGTATGTATGTTTGTTTGTAAAATGCAGTTTAAAATGAATGATACCAGAGAGGTTGTGTTGTTTTCTCATTGTGGGTACAAAACTTGAATATACAGGGTATATATAAGAATGCAACACCTAGGATCGTTAATTTCATCGACACCATCGATAAAATGTCATTAGTTTTTATTTGATTGGGTAGAACATTCTTTTTCCAACAAAATGATACCATAAGCATTGATTAGATGATTTTTAGGAAAAAAAAAAAAAATCCTTGCACTTTTTCAAAAATTTTCAAAAGCGTTTTTTATATAGTTGTTGATGATCTCTCTATTTAATCATTATACCAATAAAATATTACATGCATAATTTTGTATGAAAAATGGTTGAAGCCAATGCCTTTTTAAAAAGCGCCCTCTTGTGTTTTAATGCCTCTCTTTGAATGATAACAGCATTTTTGACTTAGTCGTTTGTAATTTTGTATACCTCTCGAGCATGGTGGAGTTATAACTATTAGTTTATAATGTTACTGTGCAGGTTTTGGCTACTAAAGTTCAGCCTTACCAAAACTAAACTACCCCTTTAACTACTAATCATATACTACCACATTCCAATACAAAACTAAGGGTCTTGGGAACTGATGCTGACTAACAGCTAGGTTTAGAGAACAACAGGCTCTAGAGTTAATTCCTTATCGAGTTATTTATGGCGAGCTTGTGTGCAGTCAATTTAAAGAGATATTCCGGGCGATGTGCTGGTATATTTTCAGGATTTACCTCACTTTGGTTGATTTCTAAGAAATTGTTATAATGTCATTAACTCTGATGAAATAATCAAATTTACCTCACACAATCATGAGACCCTTGCGTAGCAGCCTCACTTTGCTCAATTTCTCGAGTAGGCTTGAATCCGGTGCCACTGTATGTGTCATCCATGATAGCCGGTCATGCATAGCCAGAAATGTTCAATAACCACGTTTACAAAACGTTGTGTCTATTCAAATTCCGATAAAAGCCAAATGTCAGGCAGGCAAGAATTTTCAAACGGTTCAACAGCCTATTCATGATCGAGCAATGTATTGGTCTGATAAAAAGAACACATTCATTGCAGTAACGGAACTGTATGAGTATGCATCATTCCTGGGGACCAGCGACTGCATGGCCCAAGACGGGTGGGTGTGGAGAAATCTAATTGTTCGTCCCCCCTCCCCACATTCGCGTTTGAACCCGGCAGTGTCACCTCGGCTTCATACCCCCTTCCCCACCCCCCCCCCCCCCCCCCCCAATAAAAAAGTAACATGAATACAAAATCGACTATTTATACCCCCTTTTTATACCAAAACTGTATAATTTGGCAATGAAAAATACCTGTAGTGTTTGCACTTCGAGTACACATTAACCAAAATACGCCTTTTTCAAGATTTGATGGTAGACAGATTTTTATTTTTATTTCGTTTCGCAAAAATGTCTCTGACATGTGTACATGTTATATCATCTCCGCACACAATGCAATGAGGTATACCAAACACTTTGTTTGAATTCTGTGATACATTTTGTTCGCGAACACATTCGAAAATATTCCCCTTTTTCGAGAATTGTGCACAATCATGGGTATACATGGGCCCAATGTGACATACCGCGCTGTAAAAGGGAACATTAAAGGTATGGTGTCAAGAAAATCAGCTGAAAATGGCATTTTAGCCCTTCAGAAAGCCACTTACATGTAGATTTCGAATAAAACAACTGTTTTGCACTTGGAAAATTATTTATAAATGATATGAGGACCTGAAAATTTACTTTGAAAGTGCCCCCCAAACAAATTGAGTTCGGGCGAAGAAAAATGACGTCATAGTTGTGACGTCATCTGCAGGCAATCACAGGATCCCCGATACTCTAATTGTCATAGACGTACACGCTGAGCGCATTTAATCACATTGACAGAGAGATATTATTTCGATTTTTTTCAATATCTACATACATTTGTTTGAGTTTATAATTATGGAGGATCCACACCCAGATTCATCTGATTCTAACAGTGAGCGTGAATTAGACGAAAGATCTGGATCAGAGTCAGAATCGAGTTTTGAATTGACAGTTCCTGAAGATAAAATTCCAAATTGTGCGTCGGCAGCCAAAATGGAATGGAAGTGATAGAGGTGCAACCGAACAGATTTGTTGAGCGTGGCTGAGCAAATTCATGACAATTTCCCCATAATTGCAGACACCATTATTATAATTCTTATTTCATTATTTCTCTCCACAAATACAACAAATATAATTGCCAAATAAAGGCGCATACTCACTCTAAAATCGCTTCGAGGAAGTCTCCGATATGATTATAGCAATCGTATACCCAGCCCCCTCGCAGACAGGTCTTCCGGCCATCAGCACGCACGAGCGCTGCGGCTAGCCCAGGCCTAGCCTAACCATAATAAGTGGCGGCTTCATCCGATCACGTCTCAAAACATGGTGTACAAAAATGCGGTGTTTCGCACTCAAATTCATCTTTTTATGCGGCAATAAAATGACAAGCATCATTGCTTTGATGGATCTATTTAACAATATTTACGGAAATATATTTACAGAACATTCAGAATTACCTCAGTTTTGAGCAAAATATTACTTTTCCCCGAAATAAACAAATCCAACACTCAAGTCGTTGGCGAGCGTGCGGGAGGTTGAACATAGTCAATCAATTTCTGGGCATCGATATCATACACGTAGTCTACGCCGTTTGCAATTTAACAACAAAACTACAAAAGAGCGCTAAGTTCAGTTCATTTATTGTTTTTTTCTCTGTCGGCATTAGAATGCCGACATTAGAATGCCGACATCTAATGCCGACAGAGAAAAAAAACAATAAACATTGTCAAAGAGGCCACGAAAGTGATAGATTTGTCCATCTAAGGTAATCGTTCTTGTATTTGTTTGAAAAGCCATGCAAACATGTAAGTAAATTAAGAAATAGTCTAGAATAGGTGCGATCGTAATAATCTTGCATTTTCGTTACTTTTCAGAACTTGTAATACATCTTAGTTGGCGCGGCAGCTAGCACGCGAGAGCATAACCTGTCTTGCCGCGCGGCCCCCCGAAACTCTGGCAGACCTGCACACACTCGCTAGGTCCTTCCCAGTCGGCCCTCGTTAATTTAACCTTTGAGTTCTAAATCCGCCTCATACGTGGATCCTTATGGAAAACGGTGCAGGCTTATACTTTCCTTAGATGTGTTGCTGCATCTTGCTAAAATTCATTCCTGAGGCAATTTCAGTTAATCCTCAATTTTCAAGCAAATACGAGTTTGTATTACTAGCAAGTCAAAGTGTTTGCATTGAACCACGTTGTAAACAATTCTCGCTCTTCCGTGTTATTGCCTGCAGGTGACGTCATGACTCATGAGCTCATCGCTCCGCTAAAATTACTTTTTTAGGAGTATGGAACGCCGACGCGAAAAAGAGCCAAAAATGTGCATGAAATTTTCCTTTTTTGCCCAACTTAAGGATAAAAAAAAAGAAAGAATGTGGTATATCAATAAAGGCACATATTCAAAGCTATAAAGCTGAATCAAAGCCGGGATTGCGCCCCTCCTTTAAGCCCTTCATACCGTACAAGCTAACTCGAAGGAGAGAAGAGTGGTTAATCGGTTATTTCCATTGATCAGGGGCGTCGATCCGTTTTTGCGATTGGGGGAGGGGGCGAAATTTGACAATTGTTCGAGAGTGACCACTGAGAGAGCTAAACAAAAACACATTTAGCATGCCCGAAATTGTTATTATGCGTTTAAAAAGTGTCTTGATGGCTCGAAGACCTGACTTTGGGGGCACCCACATTTCGCGACAATAATGGGGTTCCATGGGGCTGAGCCCCCGGAAGATTTCAGATTTCAGACATTTGCAGTTTTTATCATGCGTGTTAAAATTGTATAAAATAGTGAACCTACTCATAACGTATTCTTAAAGGGCATAGCGAAGAATAGATTGAGCTTTGCATGAGATGGATCCACGTGATCCAGTATGCTATAGAGCCATCGATATACTCTAGGGCGTCAACAACTCCTTCAAAGTGGAGGGGAGACATTGCGAGGAAGCGAAGCGACCGAGCGGGGGAGAGTGTGGGAAGGGGTGTCCCCCTTCCATAGTAGGGAAATTTTGTATTTTGGGGCGTGAAATTGTGCGATTTGGTGCAAACCTAAAACATACATTTCACGTTATAAGAAGTCTAAGTACCGCATTGACTATTTCAGATTATTTTATTTTATGTGACGGCGTGCTATAGATGTGGGTTTAATAAACTTCGTTTGAGAAATTACACTGCCCATCACATTTCGAGATGTGAGTTCCCGCAACCGAAATGAAACTTGCAATATGAGAAACTGTATGCGCGTGAAGCGCGCGGCAAAAATGAGATTGATAGTCCTTTTTAAACTTTAAAAAAAATAGCTATTTTGAAAATTAATTATTGATAAAAATCTGTCTATTCTCTCTTTGGCATTAAATTACCCAATTTTGTTCTTCCTTTTTTCGAAATAATTGGGGGGGGGGGGGCGAAATGATATGTTCGCCTCCCCCAATATGTTCATGGGTGGGGCGACCGCCCCCTTCAATGCCCCCCCCCCCCCCCCCCCTCCCAAGGATCGACGCACCTGCCATTGATAGAAACAACTAGAAAAAGTACATCGACATGACATGACTAATCAGTTTGTATGCTTTCGATCATCACCACTACAAGTGCTCTTAAGATATTACAACAAGTACCAGCCTTTTTACTTCAGCCAAACATAAACATTTGTTCCCACTTCTTTGTCAATCCAAATTTTGATTCTGCTTACGAGCTTATTACAATCTTGTTGTACATTATTACAATGGATTTGCTTATAGTCATTGTAAACAATGATCGTTATAACATAAATACCTATCACTTGAATAATGAAATAGTATTATCTTTAAAACTCTCACTTATATTACCTCCTTGACAGTTTGTCATTTCGGTTTGGCTCATAAATGCGATACATCTTGTTCGTGCATCATTATCATCATATTTGCCGCTGCAGATGGTTGTGACTTGGCTTCTGAGAAGTTTACGTGGCTCGATATATAACATAATTATATAACATATATCAAATGTATAACATGTATAATATATTATAACGAAATATATATAAATCCCACAATTCATGTTGAAATGAACTCACATTGAACATGAACAAGGGACTTGGCTGTACCAGAGGTAACCGTCATTCAGTAAGTATGTCAGCGCTTATTAATGCAGTAATATTGGAATATATTTGCTATGACATGTCTATCTTAAACGTTCAATTATTATGTTTTAAAAAAAAATACACCCTTACATGATTTGTATTATTATGATAGAATACATCATAATCTAACCATTTTTAATTTTGCCTTTGAATATATAGGATACATCATAGGGTAATAAACGCGGCGGATATGTTATCATGAACATGATGAACGCTTAAATGAAGTAAAATTATGTGAACAAAAACGAATTACGCAATACTTGTTTGGGCTTAAACATGTTCTAATGTTGTTACTTTATATTGATTTAATATGTCCTCTTGAAATATTTCCAGGAATTCGTTCGGTTATACAGTGACATATTTTATTGAACTGTTTCGAATTTCCAGATCTCATCGAGTGCGGATAAAACCATGGGAACGGTATACAGACACGTTTGCCTTCTACTCATCATCGCGATGTGTGGAGTGGAAGGGGCTTACACATCCACCACTGGCAGCAAAGAAATCCTCTCTGATCGGTTAGATAAGCTCCAGATACAGAAGGGTCGCTTTAACCTCGGAGCATCATGTGAGTGGGATCAGCGAGATAAATTAATCCTGTGTGTACACAGGCATCTAAGAACTGTTCCGAACGATTTTCCTTATAATGCAAAATGGTTATCTCTGCGGTCTAATGAGATCAGTCATCTGCTGAACACATCATTTGTTCCGTATCCGAATCTGTTAAAGTTAGATGTGAGCTTCAACAAACTGCAAACAATTGAGACAGCAGCCTTCCAGCCTCTCAAACAGCTGAAGTCATTGAATCTGGCTAGAAATACAAATCTGGTGATACCAAGCAGTGTTCCATTCCGACCCCTTGAAGCCCTCGTTGTATTAGACATGAGTAGATGCAACCTGACAGATTTACCGAATGATTTAATGGACAGTTTTCCAAATTTAAGACAACTACATTTAAATGGAAACCTTCTGAGCTCCTTGAATGTGTCTCAATGTAAGACGGACCGACTGAGTAATATGTCACTCTTCGGAAACAAGATCCGAGATCTGACCCAAGATAACTTTATATTAATTTGTCCAACCAAATTATTAATTCTCGCCCATAACCCGATCCGTTCCATTTCAGAAGACGCAATAGCAGCATTGCCTGTGGACGATTTGGCGTTAGGGCTGCATTTCACTCTAACTAAATATATGTTTTTTAACCTCACAAGTGGTGTTGCGAGGTCAAATATTAGCACGCTCATATTTAGTGATATGGAGTTGCCTGATGGCATTCCGGATGGCGTATTCAGCTCTTTATATCTTCACCAATTAGAAGGTCTTCTCATCGACAGCAGCGTTGGTCTCTCTCTAGATAAAAAGGTTTTCTCTGGGTTAAGATGTCATGTTTTGATATTAATCGGAAATTGCATGAGAAATATCGAGCCAGAATATTTCCTAGGAATATCTCGTCTACGAAGATTGGACTTGACTAGAAACCAGATAATGAATTTCAATCCACATAATACCACTTGGAAAAGTCATATAGAGTATCTGAATCTGTCACAAAATAGGCTAAAAGAACTTTATGGTTATCAGTTTCGTGGCCTTAGCAATTTAAAATCTTTGAATCTTAGCCTTAATGAGGAACTATATTGGTTATCTTTGTTTGACGGGTTTATGAGCCTCGAAATAATTGATATTACAGGAACAGCGATATTTTATCTTGGATTGCCGTTTGGTATCACACAATTTTATTTTGCTGACTTGATATATAGTACGCCATTCTGCCCTTTTATAGCAGGTCAAACGTTTAATAACACGATAGAGTTGGAGATCATAGACGTCAGTCACACGGAACTGACGGGAGGACGTCTTTGGAACTTTTATTTTAGTAGATCTTTGTTCCAAGGATTAATTAAGCTGAGGCAGCTGCATCTGAGCAACAACCCTCTTGGGAATTTGCCAGATATGGTTTTTGAGGACAATTCGTTGCTTGCTAGGCTGATGATAGACAACTGCGAAATTTCGAGTCTCACCCGGGACATTTTTCAAGGACTGCGCTCTCTCGTTTATTTAGACTTGAATGGGAATAAATTGCTCCTAATATCAACTAATGCACTGAAGTACTTGCCGCATCTGGAGACTCTGAACATCAACGATAATACAATCATGTTTGTTGAGGAAGGAGCCATGGAAAACGTCCCATTTCTAAAAAAATTGAGAATGTCAAATAATCGGTTGGTCGCATTCAATCGCAGCACATGGAACACTTTCATGAATCACGATATGGATAACATCGATATTTCTGGAAACCCATTTGCATGTCAGTGCAAATATGACTGGCTGTATGACCTCGACAACTCGTCTGAATTTTTTCTACACCAAAATGAAACCCTTTGCTCGATCGATTCATTTAGCCATTTGAGAGGAAAGCCGTTGTTGGACTTCGATCCGAGTAAATATTGCGGTCCAAATATTGTACTCGTGTCCACCCTCCCTTTCGTTGCTTTGGCCTTGCTCATTGGTCTGCTGCTCGCTTTCCACAACAGATGGTTGATAAGGTACAAAGTATTCTTGGTGAAACTGGCGATCATCGGTTATAGGGAAATGCAAGACGCGCGAGAGCATGACGAGTTTGTCTTTGATATCAACGTCATGTTTACTGAAGAAGACGAGGTGTGGGCCAGAGAGCACCTGCGACCTACCCTCGAAGAGCGTCTTCCCGAATACGACAGGTATTCATTCGGTGATGACGACCTAACCCTTGGTATGCACTACCTGGAGGCAGTTCACTACGCCGTGGAACATAGCTTCAAGACCATAATGCTCCTTAGCAGACGCGCTGTCCGAGACAACTGGTTTCTCATTAAGTTTCGCACCGCCATGGATCACGTACATGACGAGCTGACAGAAAACACCGTCGTCATTTTTCTAGAAGATATTCCTGAGGACGAGATCCCGTACTTACTTCGTCTGTATCTGAGAGACCGCAGACCATATTTGAGATGGCCTGAAGATGTCAGGGGACATGAATACTTCTGGGACGAACTTACGAAGGTTGTCACGGTCAATTTAAAGTACAACCCTTTGATACCACCCGAATAGTTTTTGACAATCAATGTTTGTAGATGAGATAGAGTAAGTAAATCAAGAAATTATGCGATTGGATTATTTGGTGAACACCGCCCTTTTGTTTACAAAGTTAACAAAGTTTGAAACAAAACAAGAATCTGATGGGTCATGCATGAATTCTACGAGAATTTCAACATTCAGTAGGGAACAGTTTAAGACTTACAACTCACTTCTCCCACAACTTATCTTCCCTAATCCACAGGCTTTTATGGAAAAAGTATGCTATCACAGTGTTGTTGTTTTTTGTAAACAGAGTATTATATTTGAATATCTTGGATTGCACCACGAGGAACATTTTCATTTACAGTATATTGTTGAACATAAATATGGATGTCTCATCGCGTTGCACTTTCAAGACACAATCTCAGAGACATCAACTAATCAAAACACAATCTCAGAGACATCAACTAATCAAAACTAAATAAACGTGTTTAAAGGACAATGAAATCCAGACAAAATGTTGTATGCACTATAGGACACTAAAACTAATGAATAGTCTCTGAAAATGTAAGCACAATCGGTCAAGAAAAAGGAAAACTATGGCTCTTTGAAAAGAGCCATGTATTTCTTCGAGTGACTTAAATTGGCAACGCACTCTGGCAAAGTTGTGGACAACTTCCCATACATTTTATACACAAAATTTAAGTTTTGTTCAATTTTCTCAAAATGTATGTTTACCCTTCGTTCGAGTTCAACATATATATGTTTTGTTTAATGCTTTTATACATAACATAATTTTATCATGAGTTTGGTGAATTGAAAAATTCGAATATGAAGAAAACTGTAAAAATGGGCACATTTGTATACAAAACCTATGGGGAGTGGTCCACACACTTATCAGAGTGCGTTGCCAATTTTAATTCCCCATATAGATAAATGGACATCTTCAAAGAGCCGTAGTTTTCTTGTTTCTTACCCGATTATGCTCTAACTTTCAGAGATTATTCTTCTTAATCGCTTCAAGACTATGGAAGCAACATTTTGCTTGGGTTTTACTGCCCTTTAATGAGGTTGTTATTGGTGCCAAAGAAATGACGATAGACAATGAAGGTGGCATGTGCCACCATATGATTTGTCAAAGCAGTTTTCAAAATGCGGTTAACAATATACAAATGATGCACAGGCTTGAGTGGATCGATACGAATGAGAAAATCCAAACTTTTCCCAGTAATGGCTAAATGGCTAGATTTACCGACGCATGGCTGCAAATTTACCGACGCATGCCTGTAAATTTACCGACGCATGGCTAAATTTACCGACGCATGGCTAAAATTTACCGACGCATGACTGGAAAAATCTTGATTTTGACATTTTTTTGCAGACAATTTGATTTTCACATTTGTTTGCAGACAATTTGTATTGATCCACGAAACATGCCTGTGCACTGTGTGCAGCATTTGTTAAACTTATGAAATGGGCGCACAACATGTCAAAATGAAACGAAAGTGAGCCTTGCATCAGTAAAAACTTGTACATGCTAATTGACCAATTTGAATGCAGGAATTATTCTAATCATTATATAAAAAAAAGAACTGCTTGGGGTGAGCCCCCATGTAAGTCGTATTTCCCTCCAATAAAGCCACGTACCCCACAATGTGTCTAACAGAACCATGCATGTTCTCCGTACCAAATTTATGCACAGCGATCACACTTTCTGCTATCAATGAAGTCGATGAACAAACACAGTGTGGATCATTTCCTAGTCCTCGCCGACCGACTTTGAAAAGGTCTGCACACATATTGTATGTTAAATATGCTAGAGCATTGTTCCCAAATGTTGCTTCCAGTTCCCCGAGGATATCCCTGCATGTGTGCCTTAAGTGCCTACTTTAAGCTGTAGTACTGTTGGACTACATTATAAATAACTCTAATATAAAAAAAAAACTTCTTACAAAAGGGTTACTTTGCTGGTCCTAGCTTTTTTATTTGTTCAGGTTATTTTATCCTGGTATGAGACGGGATAAGATTCGATGTTGAAGTTATCTCTAAGCTGGACCCAACTGTTATGGAAAGCCGTTAGTTTTAGTCTTAAATGGCTGAGACAGTTGTATGGTAAAGGCTCTAATTCTGATCAATATGATATAAATTTGTTATTATCAAGCAGCCTGACATTAATCAACTAAATTTTGATGAAAGTCTCAAATACTTGCATGTTTGGCTTTTGAATATGTTTTATTCCATGATAACAAATGTGTTTGCATGAGTGTTAGATCCAACTGTGAGGTAAGTTCAACGTAGACTCTTTGTAAAATACTCCCTGGCTTTTCACGACTGACAATGCGAATGGTGCAGCATTGCTTCAATAACATTGTGTAACTTAACCTTCCGCTCCATCACAGTCGGGCTAATTTAGATCTTGTTGAACGCCCCTTGTACACGTATGCATACTTTGTAAGTACTTCGTAACTTGAAAGTGAGTGAGTTTATTCACAATGTATATTAATTATGCATGTTGAAGGGATGTCAGGGATTCATGGATATTTGTAGTTTATGAGTGCACGCAAGAAATAAAGAATACCTTCCACACAATGTGTACAGTCAAAATGAATTTATTGACTGAAATCATAATTCATAGTCTCAAGCTCAGAGACATGTAACAATATTCTTCATAATTTAAAGCATTACTAAAACTCTGTAATGCATACAAATCAACAGGTTAATTAAGCATCTCGCTTATAATGCGCAATGAGACGTTAAACGTCTTAACAAAACCATATATACAAAGTAAGGACTTCACAAGCCTGCAATGTATACACTTATTCTTTCTCCCTTCACAAAGAACAAAAGAATAATCAAAATCAAATAACTGCAAAGTTCTTTAAATCACACATCTGTGTGCTGGACCTCCATCGCGAAGCTGCGTGGACCACGCTCGAGTTCTCGCTCGCTACGACGCTGCTCGCGACCGACGATGCTCGTATCCGACGATGCTCGTATCCGACGAAGCTCTTGACCGACGATGCTCGTATCCGACGATGCTCGTGACCGACGATGCTCGTGACTGACGATGCTCGTGACGACGGCTTTCGTGACGACGGTGCTTGCGTAGACCACTCTGCCGGCGACGACGCTCGGTGCTTCCGCTTTCGCGACTGGTCCCTCGTCGAGCTGACGAACTCTGGTGCCCCTGGCACCTCCAGAACGCACTGCATCCTTCCCAGGATCAGCGATGCTCGAAGAGCCGACACTCTATCTCCATCCGTAGACGAGTGCATCAGAAGGCGTGGTAACGCCCACAGGGTAACCTTCGCAGGTCGGAATTTTCGGGTCCAACCCCAAGGGTACGGCTATATGAAAGAACAATAAATTGTCACAACATCTCTACAATTATGTGAACTGTTTTGCAGCTAACAATGGTTAACATTTATATTCATTCTTCCCATCTGCCAAGTAAGTAAATTCGCACTCAATGATTTCAATAGTGGAACATAACATTTCACAATAGCAATTATGAAAACATATATATCGCGGTAAATAATTCAAACATCAATGGCTTCAATCATTGATGGTTTATCATAAGTGAAACCGGTTTAGATTGTAAGACTAAAGCTACCGGTATTCTGCACATTAATCAATAATTTCATTTAAAGGTAACTTATTTTCACAAAATAATTACGATTGCCGTTCAATAAAGGAGAAAACTTTACAAACAAAACAATCATACAGTATTCATGAACATTTACATCTAATTAAATTGTCGGTAAATGATCTATCCTTTCACGTCAACAATACACATTTATATTGTATTTTTAAGACGTGGTCTCTTCTTATAGTATACAATAAGGAAAACATATTTAGCAAGACGGCAAACTTACAGTTACATCCTGTCAATATCCGCGTGGAAACCGGGAGTCATGGCCTCTGCTGCGCCGGCGATCGCATCCATCCCGATAGCCGATGTCACTGTCTGGCTCGGGGAAAACATCACCATCAACAGCCAACTCAAAACCACTAACAGTCAACCTTTTCTCACGCAGGCAAATTTCGATCTGACACATCAAACAATCTTTCAACATCACAGTGCATCAACGACGCCTATACTCCCCTATCACGTGATTTAAAACTAGCGCCAAAGTTACTCTCGCGCAAGCTAACTGGACGACACTGATCACACCCCATTTACGTCATATACGTAATGTATAATGCTATGTATGCCAGTCTACCGCACGCAAACACGCATCTCGCTAAATAGAACCGGCCAACCGGGACATGTTATTATGTAACACTACCACTGGCCCCAAGAAACGGCACACGCCGATTAACTATTCAGGCCAATCCTCCCTACACAATAAAACCAATACAATGGAATCACAACCATTGCTAGAATAGCCCAAATTCCAACTACGTATAGCCCAATTAGTCAACGATTAGCAATCCGTCCTCCCATCAATATAAAGGATAGTTTAACTAGTACGAGTCCCTAAGACCCAAACAGTGGTGATAGTATCCCTTCCATGGAAACAACGCCACAATCGCTTCAAAATATTTTCCACCTGCCTTATTTTAATTCAGGCAGACCCATGTCGCGATCTCTCGTGACAAGGGATTAAAGCCCAATGCCCACTTAGCGATCTGGGCCTGGCGATCTAGAGCGATCTTGCCCGAATAGGAGCGATCCCCTGAGATCTGTGGTTAAGTCGCCAAGTGGGCACCAATGGCCGCACCAGATCGCTGTAAGTCGCGTCCGCAAGGGTGGTGTCGGTAGCGGTCGCCGGGGTTTTGACATGTTCAAAAATCTGGCGACCAGGTCGGTCTCGATCACAATCGCGGCGATCTGGTGCGATCTGGTGCGGCCATTGGTGCCCACTGTGCGACTTAACACAGATCTCAGGGGATCGCTCCTATTCGGACAAGGTCGCATAGGGCTAGCGACCTTGGAAAACATCAGTTTGCAGTGAGTCAGCTTGGTTCCATTGTTCACGTGATCTTTTCAATTTAGCGTCCTTGGGGTCATAGCTTGGCCCCTATTTCCACCCATTGTCAAGGAATACAATAGCGAGGAAGTCATGCTTGTTTGATTCTGAATTTGTTGACGAGCCATATGGCTAGCCGTTTGAACATTTATTTCCTTTTCTTGATATCAAGAGTTACCATTGCTTAACAACAGCAAATCATTTATTGATATCAACAATTCATTTATTGATATCAAGAAAAGAATTCTTAATTCTTGCAGGGCGCCTTTGTAGAGCAGATTCGCATAACTGAACATTGAATTTTTGATATCAAGAAACCTCTTTCTGTTGCTAACCAATGGCAATTCCTGATTTCAAAAATTCAACTCCTGGCATCAAGAAATCGAACTCTGGATATCAAGAAATCGAGCTCTGGATATCAAGAAATCGAACTCTGGATATTATTAATCTATTTCCTGATATCAATAATTTATTTATTGATATTTGAAAACAGAATTCCTGATATCAAGGATTGAATTCCTGATATCAGGAAATATGAACAATTGCCCAAATGGCTTTTTCTGTGCGATCCCGCCCGACATGCGAATTTGTTTGAACATGTCCAAAACCTTGCGACCGCAACCGACACCACCCTTGCGGACGCGAGTTACAGCGATCTGGTGCGGCAATTGGTGCCCACTTTGCGACTTAACTACAGATCTCCGGGGATCGCTCCTATTCGAGCAAGATCGCTAGGCGCAGATCGCAAAGTGGGCACTGGGTTTATTTTAAAAAATCGCAAAGCACGTTATGATCAAGAGCGAACAATCAAGAGCGAACAATACCTGGCTGTAATTCTCAACCATGCACGCATGCGTGGAAAAAGGGACAATGGGAAGTCGCCGTGAGATCGCATAGTGGGCACCGAAAAGATCGCGTACGCAATGAAATCGGGCTGACTCGCGGCGAACTGGTGCGATTCACACCGAACCGAGATCGCTAGCAACTCGGGCTAGATCGCAAGCGAAGATCGCCTAATGGGCACTGGGCTTTAGTAACATTGTCCAAATCCTAAAAATCCAATTGGAATTATAGCGGTTGCCTCATACCTTGTTTTATTCGTATTGACAATAAAATCATGGGACAGGTTTCGGTTTTTCAAATTTCCCTTTCGTTACAAAGATATGTACGATTGAAGTGTTCAGATAATAAAAAACTCCGTTGGAGTTTTGAAACCGTGTACAAAGTGAATGCAGTGAGTTGGTGAATATCACTTTGCATTGTTGCTCATTACTCGGCCATGCAACGTCCATTTGATTTGAAATGTTCACACAATACCCTTTGGACATATCAGATAACAACAATATACATTGTATCAACCATTCATCACTTTTCGCACATGTCAACAAAGTTAATAGATCCCTTTAAAGCATGCTTCTTCTTTTCAACAATTTACAAAAGACGTTGTTAAATTGTTTGTAACCATAATTATTTATATCTAATCAATATTTCAACAAAACATCTCATGCACGATATTGAATTTCAAATGGTTCAAACCGATGGGTTTTTAGATAGCGCCCTTATTCTTTGTTTTATATTAAAAACAGGCTTTTTAATTAGTCATCTGTAATTTTGTATTACTTTCGAGCATTGTAGAGTTATACTATTAGTTTGTTATGTAATGGTGTAGCTTTTGGTTACTAAAATGAACTTTGATCAAAACCGTACACTTTTATACCAAAACTATGTTATCCCTTTGAGACTGTAAAATACGATTCATTATGTTCAACAAAAATGTACATTGAATTCTATTTCCAACAGAGTAAGTACAAGGTACAGTAGCGAGTTAACATTTGACTATAAACCGCGTTTACCAAATACTGTGTTCATCTTTATAAACAAGTTACTAATTTACTTGGGTTGTCTGTGTTTCTAACGTGCATTGTGCCTTTACATAACCCGATGTACTTCAAAGACTCATGTGCTTGCATAACTTGTACATGTAGTGCAGTGATGATAAACATATTATTTTGTTTTCGAACATGTTCATGTTCATGTTCAATTAGTTGATATCAAAACAGTTTAGTCCTAACTCTTTACATTAACATATTAGTTATGATATATTGTTTCAGATAGTAGGTGATGAAAGCATTTATTTTGTTTTATTTTCTGTTGTGTGTGGGGCGTTCGCTTTACTGTTTTGGGGCTTTCAGTGAGAAGCATGCAATGAATAATGTGTGAAGGCAGTATATATGTAAATGCAAATTTAAATACCACTTTAATTTTTAAGGAACGCAGTCATTTAAATTTCACTCTGATTATACAAAGCGTATCAAAAAAAGCGTTACACTTTTGAACATTTGTTCAAAATTACATTTTTATATATTTAGAAGATTTTGTCATGTCGATGGATGCCCAATGGTCTCATCTATCAAGTGCCACTAACAAAACATATTTTCGTTTACGCTTGGGCGAACACTGACTGTTTTTGTACAGAGTGTCAAAAATGGCTTGCGCCAATTTGAAAGAAGAGGGACAATTAAACCAGCAGACCGAATAAGTACTCCCATTCAAACAAATTGCTCTTTGCCATGAATTTAAGATTATTTTATGATAGTGTAATTATTTTGTGGCAATTTTCTATAATAATTTAAATGATTTCATTGCTTTATGCATGGGTTAGAATAAATAAGCCATATATTGATAGATAATGAAAGGATTTGCATCGTTAATGACAAAATTTCCAGCCTGTCCTCATTAACGATGCAAATCCTTTCATTGAGTGTGACACATACAAAAGATGACCCAGAAGCATGCATGAACGAATATTCATGTTGATAGATTGATGGGCTGATTGATTGATTGGATTGATAGATTGATGGATTGATTGATGGATTGATTAATGGATTGATGGATTGATGGATGGATGGATGGATGGATGGATGGATGGATTGATGGATTGATGGATTGCTGGATTGATTGATGGATGGATTGATCGATTAAATGATGGATTGATGGATGGATGGATGGATTGATTGGTTGATTGATTGATTGATTGATTGATTGATTGATTGATTGATTGATAAATCATTTGAATGATTTGGTATTTTTTGAATGAATGACTGACATGTGGTTTTGATGTGTCTGTGCTTTAAAAGAGATCTTGAAGTAATTACCCATTATTGTTTTTCACCCATGCATATAAAACAATGAAATCAGTTAAATTATGATAGAAAATTGCCACAAAATTATTACACAATCATAAAATATTCTTAAATTTATGGCAAAGAGCAATTTGTTTGAATGGGAGTACTTATTCAGTCTGCTGGTTTAATCGTCCCTCTTCTTTCAATTTGGCGCAAGCCATTTTTGACACTCTGTACAAAAACTGTCAGTGTTCGCCCAAGCGTGAACGAAATTTTTTTTTGGTGGCGCTTGATAGATGAGACCATGGGGCATCCATCGACATGAAAAAATCTTCTAAATATATAAAAATGTAATGTTGACAATTTTTTTCAAAGGTGTAACGCTTTTTTTGATACGCCCGGTATAGGAGTTGTATAATAAAGGCATACACAAACGAATACACCATGTTAACTTCTTCTATACAGGGTGGCCCAGAAATAACGGAACGGGACACTTCCCAAAATAAAGTAACGAAATGACTGGGTCCATCGGATAGTGTGTCTTTTCAAATGAAAATTGATACCGAGAACATTAATTTTGGTTGTGTAGTTTTTGTTTTAGAGCGCTGTGAGTGACACCATGTCAGGGTTCATTTTTCTTCAATTTTGACTGACCTATGGGCTAAAGAATGACCCGAACGGCTCGTCATAGAATTACGATGCACAATGATGCGGACACCTTTGTTAGTGTGCATTCGACTGAATAGCCACAGCACCGTAATTCTATGCTGAACCGTTCGGGTCATTCTTTAGCCAATAGGTCAGTCAAAATTAAAGAAAAATGAACCCTGACATAGTGTCACTCACAGCGCTCTAAAACAAAAACTACACGACCAAAATTAATGTTCTTGGTATCAATTTTCATTTGAAAAGACACACTATCCGATGGACCCAGTCATTTCGTTGCTTTATTTTGGGAAGTGCCCCGTTCCGTTATTTCTGGGCCACCCTGTATATCAACTTGTCCGCGTGTTTTCCTTTTCGTCGTGAGTGATGGGTGTTTGGGATGTGAGCATAAACCCATTCAAGCATGTACACAA
Organism: Echinarachnius parma; assembly: GCA_037951105.1. Classification (NCBI taxonomy): domain Eukaryota; kingdom Metazoa; phylum Echinodermata; class Echinoidea; order Clypeasteroida; family Echinarachniidae; genus Echinarachnius; species Echinarachnius parma. The sequence goes on from JBAMJV010008272.1 coordinate 29,670, forward strand.
ACATTAAAACACACACACTCACGCCACATATCCATCAATACAAACACACACACACACACACACACACACACACACCCACTGTATACAAAGAAACAAACCGGCAGATAGCCAGTGGATGAGCTGGGTGTGTACGCTCTCACAATACCCTCCCCTTACCCAACATAAACATTTGTGTCGATCAGGACCACGAAAATTGTTGGTGACAAAGAACCCCCCCCCCCCCCCCTCCCCCCCATTAACTTACAAATCGGAACTCCCCTCGGTTTCCCCTCATTGGCCAAACCTGGGACACATGTGAGTGAGAGTCCACCTAGGTACGGTAAGTCAACAGTATTGTATTCAATATTGTCCTTCACAGACAGAACTGTTTCATAATTATTCTCAACAATCAGTATTCTCACAAACTCATGTCATATTCCCGGGTCATAATTATGGGGGCAATTATTGGGATTATCAACCATTCATCACTTTTTTGCACATGACAACAATGTTGCTAGATCCCTCAAGGTCAATATTATTTTGTTTTCCTTGCTTACACACTTACAATCGTCAATAACATATCGAGAGATGTTAAATAGTAAAATACATTATGTGACCATTGGCTCCTGGTCTTGATGAATTAATATTCCGATTTCAAAATAGAGTAAAATCAATTATTATTGTATTTGATTGTATAACAATAATTGTTGTAAATTGATAATTGGGCATATACTCCCAAACGCTCACCAACACGTCTACAGATCATTATCGAGATATTTTAAAGGGAGAGATCCTCTTTTGCAAGCCCAAATTCAAAAGTTGCGAGGTTATTGTCTTATATGAAAGGAAATGTCATTTAATAGCATGCCTGAAAAAATTAGGGCTTGAAATCTCTTTTTCGTGGAGTTATAGACCTAAAACTGATTAAACTGAGGGACGTCGGTTAATTAGGTACATACGTATTTTCGGCCGGTCAGTAAGTTCGTACACAGATTTCACGGAGTGCCAGATCGGTATGCATGACCCCTACGTGACCCGCGCTAGCTACGTTACCCGCGCATAAGTACTCAAAATAAGTACGCAAAATACCCAAACATCGCTTAAACTGACTACATGTAATTATATGTTCTTTCTTTTTGAGATCTTTTTCCGTGACATACGTTAACAAATGTCGGCTTCACAATACCTTTACGATAATTAGTACTATATTGTTGTAATATTATGCTAAATCAGTTGAACTCCTTTATTGACCAATATAGAGTTTAAATGGAGGGACGCATTCGTTTTTCATTCGTAGAATCCAAATTAGAGGACTGTTCGCTCTGATTTTTAGTTTGCGTGTTACATTGATCCCCATCCGTCAACTGAAAGCTGTTCAGACGTTTTGTCAAATTGGACCTGTCCCTTTAACAAGACAAATTAGTTATCTTCCAGTATTGATTTCTGGTCATGGTGAATAAGAATTTATATTTCGAAACAAAAGTAAAACAGTAAGTTTTGTAAGAATCTTAAGACTCGGCAAAAATGGCTAATGCCCCTAAACACCACCCACACAAATTTATTTAGATCGACTGATTTTAAACCGTCACATGAATTATAGCTAAGTATCGCTTTCTGGTCATGATGAATGACTACCTATATTTCGAAACAAAAAGAAAACAGTAATTGCTTTGAGTATCTTGAGACTCGGCAAAAATGGACCGATACCCCTAAAGCCCCACCCACACAAACACTTTTTACGATTTATTACGATTCCGAAAGCAAAAGGTATATGAACTGATGGTATAAAGTATATGAACGGATAGTATAAAAGTAAAGTGTTGTTATATTTTCAATCATGCTTTCAGTAAGATATTAACGATATCAATCATAATTTTTTTTTTTAAGATAAAGTAATAAGATATAGATCACATTAATGCATGTTTTTTTTAAAGATAATGTAATATAAGATATAGATTACATTACTGCATGTTTTTATTCGCAATTTATTCTAATTTTGAAACAGTAAAGTACTTTCAAAATCAGACTGGACGTAAATCATGAATGAGAATTCCTCGACTGTCGTTTGGTTGTAGTTAATTGCCACCATTTCCAAGCAGGAATGTTGGGTACATACTAAATTTTAAAAAATGTTTTAACTCTGTAGCATAATCAATTATGGCAGACATCAAAACCAGTCTATCTCAAGGTTAAGTTAAGTTTTATTTCAATATCTCTTTTGTCAAGGGGGCTTATTAAATAAATTACTAACGCAATGATGATAAAAATGCATTAAATCTAATTCTGGACTAAACTGACTTGTGTAAGTGCGATGTTTGCAGATGTCTATTGGTTTCTTCCGGCAATCCGCATGGATGGAGGGTGGTCTTTATTTTAGCTGTGTATGGAACGTCGGTCACGCACTGGTGCGTTGGTGCGTGACAATCGGCTTGGTATGTCATGAATTACAAGTCCATGACTGTCGTTGGGTTGTAGTTAATTGCAGAAGGGAAATCGCTTGAGGTTTCGATTTTGGAGGGGAAAAAAACAATTTTAGAGCGATTGGATGCTCCATAAATTAACACGAAAGGGGACTCCTATCTCACGTTTGGGATAGGGCCATGCGGGACATTCCAACACCGGGGGGGGGGGGGGGGGAACGAATTATTTTTTGACGGAGGTGTGCCGCACGGAACTCTGAAATGGGAGTCTTAAGACCTGACTACAAGCAAACAACTATAGGCATTTGGAGTTACAACAAACCTAAAACCGGGGGTTAAGGGGGTCTAAGGAGCAGACTAAAACTACCTAATAAATAAACTTTAAGGTACCAAAGACCTTCGGCTTTAGAAACCCTTAGGAAGGCTCAAATGGTGGTCCAAGGAACTGACTAGAAGAATAATGCAATTGGCGTTACTCAGCTATCTAGCCAAGTCATTCCAGGGGTTTATGGAGCGGCAATTTAAACAAATCGGGTATCTTTAAAGCGGCAATCAGGTGTGAAAATGGGTATATTTTAAGCGGCAAATACCCGTCTTGCATTATACATGAGTGCACCCCCCCCCCCCCCCCCCCCCCGGGCTTGTCACGCACCAACGCACCAGTGCGTGACATGGTCATATCTTGAAAATCTGTCCATCAAAAGTAACCAAAATGACACACGGGATTACTTAAATACCCTACTCCAATGACATATTAATATCTAAACGGTCACCTAATTACTGACAACACCGAAAATGCACTGATATGGAACCGTTAGCTGCATCACATGTCACAGCCGGGAAATTTCGGCAACAGAGTTTAAGGCAGGTTAGGAAGTCAAAGCAAATTAAAATGAAGGTAATGTCAGTTACCCAAACACAGACATCAATAGTGGGTGTGTCCACCATGTACTTGGAATCATTCAGTGCATCTGCTACGCATGCTGTCCACCAGGTTTCTGATACAAGCTTGGAGGAGATTGTTCCTCTCTTCCTGCAGAGCTGCTCTGAGTGTGCATAACAGGCGGATTGTCCCTTATACTGTGACATGTGTTCCTGGAAGTTGCTCCATGTCAGTGTTATGTGTGGTTGTGTCAGTTGGACAACTGCTTGGTTTCTGACATGTGTTTAGAGTAGAGTATTTAAGTAATCAGGTGTGTAATTTTGGTTAATTTTGATGGAAATGATGATCATGTGAACAATTATAAGTTTCTTTTTGGGCACAGTGTATATAAAGACCACACTCCACTTTGGCGGGCTGCCCGAAAAGCCAATAGAAATGTCGCAGTTTACACAAGTAAGGTTAGTCTAGAATTTGATTAACCCGTTGAGGACTGGTCCCGAAATATTTCGTTCTTGAGTCTATGGAGAATGCGTGTTATACCAAAATCAATTCGTCCCCAACGGGTACATGTTGATATCTACTTCGACTGAAAGAGTGAGAATATACATCAACGTAAATGTAATTATTGTAACTGAAAGTACAACCACTGTTGCAAAGTATTAAGTAGTATTGATGTACAGTATGTTGTATTGGTCACTTGATTCGGATGGGGTTCGGTATTTAACAAGGAGCTGTATATTTACATCTTGCAATGATTATGATATCAATGATTCACGGAAGCTGTATCTATATATAAACCTTTTTGTCTTTCATGCACGGATGTGACGTTCGTTCGTTGTTGTTGCTGAGTTGGATTCTTCAACCATTTTCACAAACGGGGTAATAAGAGAGTGAAAGCTTCTGTTTTGTAAATTCTTCATTCTCCAGTAATATAAATTTTACTTGCCATTCAAACCGAGTTTATGTAATGATGAATAAAAAAGAGATAAAAGGGATCCCGGGCCATGTTTAATGTCGATTCGTCTTTTGTCAGAGTGCTAATGACTTACAACAACATTGACAAACAGGGTAATAAGAAAGTGAAATCCGTGTACGAATGTCTCCATTATCTACTTGTATCAATCTACTTGCCATTCGAACCAAGTTTATGTTCTGATGAATACAAAAAATATATATAAAGGGTTTCCTTCAATTTTCATGTTTAGTACCGATTCGTCTTTTGTCAGAGTGCTACTGATTTACAACCACTTTGCCAAGCAGAGTAATGACATTGATGCTATATTGGCTATTGGCGTGGGTTAGGGCTAATTATTTCAGAAGTGTACTGTTTGTGATAGCACGGAAAGTTGATTCACACTGAGGTATTTTTTTTCAGGATTGGAAAATTAAAATCACAAGCAGACATACTAATGTTTTGACTGGACAGGTGTAATCTCCTTTCGTTGCTGTGGGTGAGTAACGTATGGTCTGTTTACTGACTCTGTTAGATGATTGTATAAACGTTACGAACACAAATGCACAATTGTCACATTTTAGATATGTTATAATCATTTTAAATAAATTTGCAAAGAAAATACGCATAAAGCTAAATAGGATAAAAGTCATAATCGAGCACTTTTAATGCTACAATGTAATAGTTACGAACTTTCCCAATAATATTTGTGAAATATGTATTCTATTTCCATCGAATTCTTTTTAGCGGCAATATTTTAGTCCAGGCTTAGATGATCTTTGCCAGTTACCTAGAATTGTAATACTTCCCGTCCGAATACGCTGTTCTCCGTTAGTCCAATGAGCTTATTTAATGTTATCAACCCCCCCCCCCCCCTCCCCCCCAATCAGAAAGGCCCATCAGATACACGACTCTCAGCCAGTGGTCTCGGTCTCGTTTATGTATGTAAATTACGTACCCCCTTGCAAAATCACGGCTACTGGCCTGGTTATTCTTCAAAATCTTACTTCTTTTTTAAACCGTCCGGTATTAATTGGAATATTATTTATATTTCCAATTCCCAGATAGCATCGAGTGCCGATACAACCATGGGGACGGTGTACCGACGCGTTTGTTTCCTTCTCATCATAGCGATGTGTGGACTGGAAGGGTCTTACACCTCCAACATTGGTGACAAAGAAACCTCAGTTCGGTTAGATAAGCTCCAGATACAGAGGAATCGTTTAACCCTGACAACCTGCAAGTGGGACTCGAGTGATAAATCAGTAATGTGTAAAGGCAAACACCTAACACGAGTTCCAAGCGATTTTCCTCACAATACTATAACATTGTACTTGGCGTTCAACGATATCAATATTCTGTTGAACACATCGTTTGCTCCGTATCCTAATCTGGTAACTTTGGATGTGTCGTACAACAGACTTACAACGATTCAATCAGCAGCTTTCCAGCCTCTCAAACATCTGGAGTCCTTATATCTGTCTGGAAATTATGAACTGGCAATACCAGACAGTGTCCCATTTCAACCCCTTGAATCAATCGTTGTTTTAATTTTGAATTCATGTAACATTCAAAATTTGCCAAACGATTTTCTGGACTGGTTTCCATATTTGTTTTATCTTGATTTATCGGGAAACCAACTAAGCTCATTGAATGTGTCTCGATGTAAGACAGACACACTGAACATTGTATCTCTCAACGGTAACAAATTCCGAAATCTGACTCCAGATACATTCACGTTCGCGTGTCCAACCGACTTCATGGGTCTGTTTATGAACCCAATCAGAAATATTTCGGAAGACACAATCGCAGTATTGCCTGTCCACTCATTTGTGCTTGAATGGAATGTCGCTCCAACTGCATCGATGTTCTTAAACCTCACACGTGGTGTTGCAAGGTCAACTATAAGCATACTCCATCTTGGAAATATGGAGTTGCGTGATGGCATTCCAGTTGGAGTATTTAGACCTCTATATAATCACTCATTGTACATTGTAGACATCGTAAACAGTGGGGATCTCTCGCTCCATAAAAACGTATTTTGGGGGTTAAATCACTGTTTGAAGTTGACGTTGACCGGTAATTCAATCAGAGCGATCAAACCAGAATTTTTTCTAGGAATGTCTCATTTACGAAAATTGGATTTGAGGGATAACCAGATAATGCATTTAAATCCATATAATACCACTTGGGAAAATAATATGGAGGAACTGGATATGTCGCAAAATGAACTATTACAAATTCAGGGTTATCAGTTCCGTAACCTTAGCAATTTAAGGGTCTTGAATCTCAGCCGTAATAGGCAACTTGTTGTGATGGAGATTTATATACTCTCGTATGGCGGGCTTGAGAGTCTTGAAATACTCGATGTTTCAGGAACCATGATATTACCGTTTGGCTTGTCGTCAGGTCTTACCTACTTTTATTGTGCTGACCGCATACGTCCAGCATACGACCCTTTCGAACCTTTTATACCAGGCAAAACATTTAACAACACTAAACATCTAGAATTCATCGACGTCAGTAACTCGGCAGTCAACAAAGACAATCTTTGGGACTCATATTTAAATAGATCTTTGTTCCAAGGATTAGTTACCCTTCTGGAACTGCATCTGAGCAACAACCATCTGGGGACTTTGCCAGATAGGATTTTTGAGGATAATTTCTTACTTGCTTACTTGATGATGGACAACTGCGCAATTTCGAGTCTCACCGGGAACCTATTTCGGGGATTACACTCACTCGTCTTACTAGATTTGAACAGGAATAACTTGCTCCACATATCAACTGATGCACTGAAGTACCTGCCTGTTCTGGAGACCCTGAGCATCAACGACAATACAATCATGTTTGTAGAGGAAGGAGCCATTGAAAGGGTCCCATTTCTCAGAAATTTGAGTCTGTCAAATAATCAGTTGGTGGCATTCAATCACAGCACATGGAGCACTCTGATGAAAAGCGATTTGGAGTACATCGATATTTCTGGAAACCCATTTGCATGTCAGTGCAGGTATAGCTGGCTGCACGACCTCACCAACTCGTCTGAAATTTTTCTACGTCGTAATAAAACCTTTTGCTCGGACGATTCCTTGAGCCAAATGCGAGGAAAGCCATTGTTAGAGTTTGATCCGAGTAAATATTGCGTTCCGAACATTGTACTCATTTCCACCCTCCCTCTCGTTGCTCTCACCTTGCTTATTGGTATGTTGCTTGCATTCCACAACAGATGGTTGATCAAGTACAAACTTTTCTTGCTGAAACTGGCAATCATAGGCTACAGAGAAATTCAAGACGCGCGAGTACACGGCGAGTTCGTTTTTGATTTCAACATCATGTTTACTGAAGAAGACGAGGTGTGGGCCAGAGAGCACCTGCGACCTATCCTAGAAGAGCGTCTTCCCGAATACGACAGGTATTCCTTTGGTGATGAGAACCTCACCCTAGGTATGTACTACCTGGATGCAGTACACTACGCAGTGGAGCATAGCTTCAAGACCATCCTGCTCCTCAGCAGACGCGCTGTCCGGGACAACGAACTTCTCTACAAGTTCCGCACGGCAATGAACCACGTACATGACGAACAGACGGAAAACACCGTGGTCATCTTTCTAGAAGATATTCCTCAGGATGAGATGCCGTATCTGGTTCTTCTGTACCTAAGCGAACGCAGACCGTATATGAAATGGCCCGAAGATATCAGGGGACGCGAATACTTCTGGAACGAACTTACAAAGCGTGTCCCTTTAAATTTGAAG